>JAMFTG010000157.1:2500-20000 GCA_023974075.1 Chaenocephalus aceratus | reverse complement strand
TGATGGTCGTTGAGATATATTTGATCGCGTTCGTTGTTAAGTTATCTCTTCATTGCCCGTTTTGAATTGTTCTCTCGCTATCTCATGTTGCCGTGTTGCTTCACTATTTGTCGTAGAGCTGAATTGACGTCTTGTTGTCTGGAGTTTCAAGCCTTGTGCTGCGCTTTAGTTTTTTGCCGTTCCTGGTTGTTGTCACCGGTCGTTGGTGCGTCTCTGCGTCTGTGATATGGTTTTGAAGCTGAATGTATTCATCCCGTGTTGTCGTTGCAGGTTGTTATCGCCGGCTGGTGTAGAGAGTGTGTCGTCTCTGCATCAGAAATGTCAGCCTCACTACGCCGGTGTTTTAAAAGCTCTCCATCAGGACATCAGGAGAGTTCTGTTGCCACTCCCTCTCCGCCTTGGCATTTCCCTCCACATCTCTCCACTATTTATTTCTGTCTCTATTTATTTCGTCCACACTCGGCTGCAGAGGTAAAAACACGCCGAGGCGCGTATGCAAATCCGGTTAGCTTGACATCAAGGCGTGACATTTCAGAAATGTGAAATAAATTGATATGGCTCAATTAGATTGAAACGGCCGTCGTCCCCCGCCTCCCTCAGACTCTCGCCTCGTCCCAAATTGCTTTGCATTTGCCTGCTCGCACTCAGAGCTCTTAATTATATGGTGCTGTGCGGCGGCATTTGGCTGGAACAGCGAGAGCTGAAGCGCGGCGGTAGCTTCGCGCGGCTAGGATGCGGCTAAAAGCTTATCCCGGCGGGGGAGAGGAGGGAGGACGGGGGAGAGGAAGCCGGACGTGGAGCAGGAGAACAAAGAGGACAGCTCCATGGTTTCGGCCGGACGGACGGAGGAGGACGAGGAGGCGCTCGGGAGGGAGAGAAGGACAACAGGAAGTTATCAAAACGTGTTGGTGTTGTCGCTCTCGTCTCCTTGAACTGGACGACCTCACAGAGACGGTGTGAGACGAGGACGGTTTGCATCACGCTGAAACTAAAGAGAAACAGGAAACAGTTCAGAATTCTTAAAAGGGAATAAAGAAGGATATTGTTTCTTTATAATCAAGCTGCTTGTGGCACGGCGCCCTGAGGTGTCACCGCGCTGCCAGGGTGTCGAGCCATCCTCTTGAGATTCTGTCAGTTCTATTTTCACTTTAACACATTGACCACAATTACGAAATAAGATCAAACTAAACATCACAACTGAGAAATCCATGAGCAGCGCTTCAGCGATGTTGACAACATAATTAAAAGTTGTGTTCAAATCAGTGCGGCTAAAATAACACGACACGTTACGGAGCAACACAACTTGCCTCAAGAGCTGTCCTCGCTTTAAAGAGGACTATTGTGCGTGACATCTCTAATCTGTGGACCAATCACAACAGAGCCAGCTAACCAATCAGAGCAGACTGGGCTCTGGTTTCAGACAGAGGGTGGAAAGAGGTGCTGCAGCACAGAGAAACATAGAGAGCTGTTTGAACATGTCCCAGTCGATCAAAATGCAAATATGAACCTGACAATAAGCTCAATTAGGGCCCCATTAAACTGGTCCATGACCTTTGACCCTCATGGATGAACTTAGGAGTTTAAAAAGTGCGAGTAAGTTTACGTTGAGTTGCAAGCTTCCCACACGGACGAAAGAAAAGTCAATTCAGCCAAACGGCAACAAGAGAAACATTGATATCCCTTAGAAAACACACACACACACACACACACACACACACACACACACACACCACACACACACACACACACACACACACACACACTGGTGTGTTGCTTGTGGCGGTCATGTTGAGGGCAAACAGCGTCATTGATTTCCCTGATTCCCCGTTGTAGACAGTAGATGCAACACACACACACACACACACACACACACACACACACACACACACAAACACGCTTCTCCAGGCAACAAAACATCCATATCTATACATATACGTTACACACACACACACACACGCACACACACACACACACACACACACACACACACACACACTTCTCTATCTCGGCCTGCTGACAGCTGATTGGTGGATGAGAGGTGACTGAAAGCGGTGAGGTAATCTTCTCTCATTATTTCAATTACCAGGCTAAACGCAGCAATCAGCCGCATAATGACGGCTGCTGGGTGGGAGAGGGCGAGGGGAGACGGAGAGGGCGAGGGAGACGGAGAGGGAGAGGGCGAGGGAGAAAGGGAGAGGGAGAGGGAGAGGGAGGACGGAGAAGAAAGGGAAGGGAGACGGAGAAAAGGAGAGGGAGAGGGAGACGGAGAAAAGGGAGACAGAAATAGACAGAAAAATATTTGCATTGGTTCCCGAGAAAAATGCACATTTGAAGAAGAAGAAAGAGAGGGGGGGGGCGGACAGAGAGAGAGGGGGGGGGGCGAGAGGGAGGGAGGGGGGGCGACAGAGAGAGAGGGGGGGGCGACAGAGGGGGGGGGGGGGGGGGGCGACAGAGAGAGAGGGGGGGGCGACAGAGGGGGGGGGGGGGGGGGGGGGCGACAGAGAGACAACAAGAGGGAAATATTTGTATTGATTTCAAACACATTTGCTCGGCAGGGAGAGAATGACGGGAGAGTGGAGTGGAAATCGATGGCGGCGGTCGCATCGATTTCTCGGTGGGAATACACACACATGACGAGAAGAGGAGGAGATACAGAAGGGGGAGGAAAGAGAAAAGGAGACGAGGACAATATTTGCATGATCCGTGCAGCAGGAGAAGACGTGTTGATGGGAGAGTTTCTGCAAATACAGGACAACACGGACAGGAAGAGGGGACGAGGAGAGGGAGAGGAGGGAGAGGGGACGAGGAGAGGGGACGAGGAGGGGGGACGAGGAGAGGGGACGAGGAGAGGGACGAGGAGGGGGGGATGAGAGGAGAGGACGAGGAGGGGGGATGAGAGAAGATTGAGAACCACTAGAAAGACCACGAGGAAGGACAAGAGGAAGAGGAAGCAGAAGGAAGGAAGGAAACGAGAATAATGAGGCAGATAAAGAGGAAATGGAGAAGGAAGAGTTTAAGCCGATGGCGGACCACCCAATGAGGAAGAGGAAAGGGAAAGGGGAGGAAGAGGAAAGAAAGGGAGGAAGAGGAAAGGGGAGGAAGAGGAAGAGAAAGGGGAGGAAGAGGAAGAAGAAAGGGGAGGAAGAGGAAAGGGGAGGAAGAGGAAGATGAAAGGGGAGAAGAGGAAGAAGTAAGGGGAGGAAGAGGAAAGGGGACGAAGAGGAAGAGGAAAGGGGAGGAAGAGGAAAGGGAGGAAGAGGAAAGGGGAGGAAGAGGAAGAGGAAAGGGGACGAAGAGGAAGAGGAAAGGGGAGGAAGAGGAAAAGGGAGGAAGAGGTTAGGGGAGGAAGAGGAAGAAGAAAGGGGAGGAAGAGGAAAGGGGAGGAAGAGGAAGATGAAAGGGGAGGAAGAGGAAGAAGAAAGGGGAGGAAGAGGAAAGGGGACGAAGAGGAAGAGGAAAGGGGAGGAAGAGGAAGAGGAAAGGGGACGAGAGGAAGAGGAAAGGGGAGGAAGAGGAAAGGGAGGAAGAGGTTAGGGGAGGAAGAGGAAGAAGAAAGGAGGAGGAAGAGGAAAGGGACGAAGAGGAAGAGGAAAGGGGAGGAAGAGGAAGAAGAAAGGGGAGGAAGAGGAAAGGGGAGGAAGAGGACGAAGAAAGGGGAGAGGAAGAGGAAAGGGGAGGAAGAGGAAGAGGAAAGGGGAGGAAGAGGAAAGGGTAGAAGAGGAAAAGAAAGGGGAGGAAGAGGAAAAGGGGACGAGAGGAAGAGGAAAGGGTAGAAGAGGAAGAAGAAAAGAAAGGGGAAGGAAGAGGAAAAGGGACGAAGAGGAAGAGGCAAGGAGGAGAGGAAAAGAAGGAAGAGGAAGAAGAAAGGGGAGGGAAGAGGAAGGAGGAAGAAGAAGGAAGACAAGAAGAGAAAGGGGACGAGGGAGGGAAAGGGGACGAGAGGAAGCGAAGGGAGAGAAGAGGAAGAAGAAAGGGAGGAAGAGAAAGGGGAGAAGAGGAAAGGGGGAGGAAGAGGAAGAGGAAAGGGAGGAAGATTATTGTGGAAGTAGGAAATGAGAGAAAACAGGAGGAAGGAATGAGCAGAAGAGTTAATGAGAGGATAAAAGAAGGATGAGAGGATTGTAAAAAGGACGAAGAAGGAAAGGAGATTAAGGAAGCAGTGAAGGAAGCAGTTAAAGAAGTAGAGAAGACGATGGAGACGATGAGGAGGAAGGACCAAACAAGGAGGTAGATGAGGAGCAAGGTGATGAAGAGGAAAGGAAAGACAGAGGAGGAAAAAGGGAAGAAAGGAGTAAGCAGAAGGAAATGAGAATAAGGTGGCAGAAAAGAGAGAAAGTTTGAGCAGATGAAGATGGAGGAAGAGGATGAAGAAGACGAGGAGGAACGACCAAACAAGGAGGAAGAGGAGGAGGCAGAGAGGGAGGAAGGTGATGAAGAAGGAAAGAGGATTGGAAAAAGGAGGAAGAAGGAAATAAGATTAAGGAAGCAGTGAAGGAATCAGTTATAGAAGTAGAAGAAGAGAAGAGAAGACAATGGAGACGAGGAGGAGGAAGGTCCAAACAAGGAGTTAGAGGAGGAGGCAGAGAGGGAGGAAGGTGATGAAGAGGAAAGGAAAGACAGAGGAGGAAAAAGGGAAGAAAGGAGTAAGCAGAAGGAAGTGAGAATAAGGTGGCAGAAAAGAGGGAAAGTTTGAGCAGATGAAGATGGAGGAAGACGATGGAGAAGACATGGAGGAAGGTCCAAACAAGGAGGAAGAGGAGGAGGAGGCAGAGATGGAGGAAGACGATGGAGAAGACGTGGAGGAAGGACAGCACTGAAACAGCCCTTTTAAGAGTTTGATCTGCTCCGAGCCGCCGACCCAGGCAGCCCAGCGGTCCTGGTGCTGTTGGACCCGACATCCTGCTGTCACGGCTGGAACAGTCCGCAGGCCTCACAGGCTCTGCCCTGGCCTGGTTCAGGTCCTACCTGACGGACCGTAGCTTCTCAGTGCAGCTAGGGGCCTTCTCCTCTGCCAAAGCCCCTCTTACCTGTGGGGTCCCCCAAGGCTCTATCCTGGGCCCCATCCTTTTTCTACTGTACATCCATACATCCATACATACATACATACATACATACCGGAGGCTCAATTCTCACAAAAACACAACATCTCCTTCCATTGATACGCTGACGATGCACAGATCTGTCTGCCTCTCAATCAAAATGCCAACTCCCTACAGCGGTTGAAGGACTGCTTAACAGAGATGAGCCAAAACTTCCTCACCCTCAACGAGAGTAAGACCGAGGTCATCTTTTTTGGACCCCGACCTCCAGCCTCTCCGGTTGATATTCTGGGCTCCCTCAATAAAAACATCCTCCCCTCTGTCATGAACCTTGGAGTGACCTTCAACAGCGCCTTTAAATTTGATAAGCGGGTCAGCACCGTAGTCAAGATCTGCTTTTTCAAAATACGACTATTGGCTAAGACCAAGTCGGTTCTATCTTTTAAAGACCTGGAAAGGGTTATTAACGCCTTCGTTACCTCGAGACTGGATTACTGCAACGCTCTGTATGTGGGTACGGACCAGGCCTCCATTAGACGCCGGCAGCCAGTCCAGAACGCAGCTGCACGTCTTCTCACTGGCCATAAAAGCGTCACCACATCACCCCGATTCTGGCCTCACTGCACCGGCTTCCAGTTCGGTTCAGAATAGATTTTAAAATCCTTTTATTTGTTTTCAAAGCCGAACTCGCTACACCCCAGAGCCTTAAGGTCTGCTGATCAGCTGCTGCTGGTCGTGCCTCAGACCAGGCTCAAAACCCGAGGGCACCGAGCCTTCGCAGGCGGCGGGCCCCGGGCTCTGGAGCACTCTGCCCTCCACGTGAGGTCGGCCCGGACCCTAGGGTTTTTAAATCAACACTTAAAAACTCACTTCTTCTCCCGGCCTTCTGGGCCCAGGACCGTTTCCCTCTCTGACCTCTCGAGGTGTATTAGAGGGAAACGGTTTGCAGAGTGGCTTAGACTCCTCTTGTCTCCTCTTGTGTTCTCTGTCTCCTCTTGTCTCCTCTTGTCTTCTCTGTCTCCTCTTGTCTCCTCTATCTCCTCTGTCTCCTCTTGTCTCCTCTGTCTCCTCTTGTCTTCTCTGTCTCCTCTTGTCTCCTCTTGTCTTCTCTGTCTCCTCTTGTCTCCTCTGTCTCCTATTGTCTCCTCTTGTCTCCTCTGTTTCCTCTCTCTCCTCTTGTCTTCTCTGTCTCCTCTTGTCTCCTCTGTCTTCTCTGTCTCCTCTTGTCTCCTCTATCTCCTCTGTCTCCTCTTGTCTCCTCTGTCTCCTCTTGTCTTCTCTGTCTCCTCTTGTCTCCTCTTGTCTTCTCTGTCTCCTCTTGTCTCCTCTGTCTCCTATTGTCTCCTCTTGTCTCCTCTGTTTCCTCTCTCTCCTCTTGTCTTCTCTGTCTCCTCTGTCTCCTCTGTCTCCTCTTGTCTCCTCTGTCTCCTATTGTCTCCTCTTGTCTCCTCTGTCTCCTCTGTCTCCTCTTGTCCCCTCTGTCTCCTCTTGTCTCCTCTTGTCTCCTCTGTCTCCTCTTGTATCCTCTGTCTCCTCTTGTCTCCTCTCGTCTCCTCTTGGTCTCCTATGTCTCCTCTGTTTCCTCTGTCTCCTCTTGTCTCCTCTGTCTCCTCTGCTTCCTCTTGTCTCCTCCGTCTCCTCTTGTCTCCTCTGTGTCATCTGTTTCCTCTTGTCTCCTCTTGTCTCCTATGTCTCCTCTTGTCTCCTCTGTCTCCTCTTGTCTCCTCCGTCTCCTCTTGTCTCCTCTTGTCTCCTCTGCTTCCTCTTGTCTTCTCTGTCTCCTCTTGTCTCCTCTCGTCTCCTCTGTCTCCTCTTGTCTCCTCTGTCTCCTCTCGTCTCCTCTGTCTCCTCTTGTCTCCTCTGTTTCCTCTGTCTCCTCTTGTCTCCTCTGTCTCCTCTCGTCTCCTCTGTCTCCTCTTGTCTCCTCTGTCTCCTCTGTTTCCTCTGTCTCCTCTTGTCTCCTCTGCTTCCTCTTGTCTCCTCTGTCTCCTCTTGTCTCCTCCGTCTCCTCTTGTCTCCTCTTGTCTCCTCTGTGTCATCTGTTTCCTCTGTCTCCTCTTGTCTCCTCCGTCTCCTCTTGTCTCCTCTGGTCTCCTCTGTCTCCTCTTGTCTCCTCCGTCTCCTCTTGTCTCCTCTTGTCTCCTCTCTCTCCTCTTGTCTCCTCTTGTCTCCTCTGTGTCATCTGTCTCCTCTTGTCTCCTCTGTCTCCTCCGTCTCCTCTGTCTCCTCTTGTCTCCTCTGTGTCATCTGTCTCCTCTTGTCTCCTCTGTCTCCTCCGTCTCCTCTTGTCTCCTCCGTCTCCTCTTGTCTCCTCTGTCTCCTCTGTCTCCTCTTGTCTCCTCTGTCTCCTCTGTCTCCTATGTCTCCTCTGTTTCCTCTGTCTCCTCTGTCTCCTCTTGTCTCCTCTGTCTCCTCTGCTTCCTCTGGTCTCCTCCGTCTCCTCTTGTCTCCTCTGTGTCATCTGTTTCCTCTTGTCTCCTCTTGTCTCCTATGTCTCCTCTGTCTCCTCTTGTCTCCTCTGTCTCCTCTTGTCTCCTCCGTCTCCTCTTGTCTCCTCTGCTTCCTCTTGTCTTCTCTGTCTCCTCTTGTCTCCTCTCGTCTCCTCTGTCTCCTCTTGTCTCCTCTGTCTCCTCTCGTCTCCTCTGTCTCCTCTTGTCTCCTCTGTCTCCTCTGTCTCCTCTTGTCTCCTCTGTCTCCTCTCGTCTCCTCTGTCTCCTCTTGTCTCCTCTGTCTCCTCTGTTCCTCTGTCTCCTCTTGTCTCCTCTGCTTCCTCTTGTGTCCTCTGTCTCCTCTTGTCTCCTCCGTCTCCTCTTGTCTCCTCTCTCTCCTCTTGTCTCCTCTGTGTCATCTGTTTCCTCTGTCTCCTCTTGTCTCCTCCGTCTCCTCTTGTCTCCTCTGGTCTCCTCTGTCTCCTCTTGTCTCCTCCGTCTCCTCTTGTCTCCTCTCTCTCCTCTTGTCTCCTCTTGTCTCCTCTGTGTCATCTGTCTCCTCTTGTCTCCTCTGTCTCCTCCGTCTCCTCTTGTCTCCTCTGTCTCCTCTGTGTCATCTGTCTCCTCTTGTCTCCTCTGTCTCCTCTGTCTCCTCCGTCTCCTCTTGTCTCCTCTGTCTCCTCCGTCTCCTCTTGTCTCCTCTGTCTCCTCTTGTCTCCTCTGTCTCCTCCGTCTCCTCTTGTCTCCTCTGTCTCCTCTGTCTCCTCTTGTCTCCTCTGTCTCCTCCGTCTCCTCTTGTCTCCTCTGTCTCCTCTTGTCTCCTCTGTCTCCTCTTTGCATCTCATCCAGACACATTCAGCGTTCACTTCAAAAGCTCCATTCACAAAATGCAGATTCCACAGCGACAGACGAGCAGGACGTTTCTTTCTTCTTTCTTTCTTTCTCCTCCACTACAGGTCAGAGGTACATGGTGTACTTCTCCTCCACTACATGTATTAATACCTTTAGTTACTTCACAGATGTGGATGAAGGATGTGAAATATAACCAGGTGTTGAATCAGACTTTAGTTCCACCTGGAGTGAATCCACCAGCTACCCTGCAGTCTACAAAGTACTTCAGACTAGCTGCACCTCCACCAGCTACCCTGCAGTCTACAAAGTACTTCAGACTAGCTGCTCCTCCACCAGCTACCCTGCAGTCTACAAAGTACTTCAGACTAGCTGCACCTCCACCAGCTACCCTGCAGTCTACAAAGTACTTCAGACTAGCTGCACCTCCACCAGCTACCCTGCAGTCTACAAAGTACTTCAGACTAGCTGCACCTTCACCAGCTACCCTGCAGTCTACAAAGTACTTCAGACTAGCTGCACCTTCACCAGCTACCCTGCAGTCTACAAAGTACTTCAGACTAGCTGCACCTCCACCAGCTACCCTGCAGTCTACAAAGTACTTCAGACTAGCTGCACCTCCACCAGCTACCCAGGACTTTCACTGTAACAGAGTATTTCCTACACTCTGGTACTTCTACTTTTACTCAAGTACGAGCTCTGAGTACTTCTAATTTTACTCAAGTACAAGATCTGAGTACTTCTACTTTTTACTCAAGCACAAGACCTGAGTACTTCTACTTTTACTCAAGTACAAGACCTGAGTACTTCTACTTTTACTCAAGTACAAGATCTGAGTACTTCTACTTTTACTCAAGTACAAGACCTGAGTACTTCTACTTTTACTCAAGTACAAGACCTGAGTACTTCTACTTTTACTCAAGTACAAGCTCTGAGTACTTTTACTTTTACTCAAGTACAAGACCTGAGTACTTCTACTTTTACTCAAGTACAAGACCTGAGTACTTCTACTTTTACTCAAGTACAAGCTCTGAGTACTTCTACTTTTACTCAAGTACAAGATCTGAGTACTTCTACTTTTACTCAAGTACCAGATCTGAGTACTTCTACTTTTACTAAGTACCAGATCTGAGTACTTCTACTTTTACTCAAGTACCAGATCTGAGTACTTCTACTTTTACTCAAGTACAAGATCTGAGTACTTCTACTTTTACTCAAGTACAAGATCTGAGTACTTCTACTTTTACCAAGTACCAGATCTGAGTACTTCTACTTTTACTCAAGTACAAGATCTGAGTCCTTCTACTTTTACTAAGTATCAGATCTGAGTACTTCTACTTTTACCAAGTACCAGATCTGAGTACTTCTACTTTTACTCAAGTACCAGATCTGAGTACTTCTACTTTTACTAAGTATCAGATCTGAGTACTTCTACTTTTACCAAGTACCAGATCTGAGTACTTCTACTTTTACTCAAGTACAAGATCTGAGTCCTTCTACTTTTACTCAAGTACAAGATCTGAGTACTTCTACTTTTACTAAGTATCAGATCTGAGTACTTCTACTTTTACTCAAGTACAAGATCTGAGTACTTCTACTTTTACTCAAGTACCAGATCTGAGTACTTCTACTTTTACTAAGTATCAGATCTGAGTACTTCTACTTTTACCAAGTACCAGATCTGAGTACTTCTACTTTTACCAAGTACCAGATCTGAGTACTTCTACTTTGACCAAGTACCAGATCTGAGTACTTCTACTTTTACTCAAGTACCAGATCTGAGTACTTCTACTTTTACTAAGTATCAGATCTGAGTACTTCTACTTTTACTAAGTATCAGATATGAGTACTTCTACTTTTACCAAGTACCAGATCTGAGTACTTCTACTTTTACTCAAGTACAAGATCTGAGTACTTCTACTTTTACTAAGTATCAGATCTGAGTACTTCTACTTTTACCAAGTACCAGATCTGAGTACTTCTACTTCACCAAGTACCAGATCTGAGTACTTCTACTTTGACCAAGTACCAGATCTGAGTACTTCTACTTTTACTCAAGTACCAGATCTGAGTACTTCTACTTTTACTAAGTATCAGATCTGAGTACTTCTACTTTTACCAAGTACCAGATCTGAGTACTTCTACTTTTACTCAAGTACAAGATCTGAGTCCTTCTACTTTTACTCAAGTACAAGATCTGAGTACTTCTACTTTTTACTAAGTATCAGATCTGAGTACTTCTACTTTTACTCAAGTACAAGATCTGAGTACTTCTACTTTTACTCAAGTACCAGATCTGAGTACTTCTACTTTTACTAAGTATCAGATCTGAGTACTTCTACTTTTACCAAGTACCAGATCTGAGTACTTCTACTTTTACCAAGTACCAGATCTGAGTACTTCTACTTTGACCAAGTACCAGATCTGAGTACTTCTACTTTTACTCAAGTACCAGATCTGAGTACTTCTACTTTTACTAAGTATCAGATCTGAGTACTTCTACTTTTACTAAGTATCAGATATGAGTACTTCTACTTTTACCAAGTACCAGATCTGAGTACTTCTACTTTTACTCAAGTACAAGATCTGAGTACTTCTACTTTTACTAAGTATCAGATCTGAGTACTTCTACTTTTACCAAGTACCAGATCTGAGTACTTCTACTTTCACCAAGTACCAGATCTGAGTACTTCTACTTTGACCAAGTACCAGATCTGAGTACTTCTACTTTTACTCAAGTACCAGATCTGAGTACTTCTACTTTTACTCAAGTACCAGATCTGAGTACTTCTACTTTTACTCAAGTACAAGCTCTGAGTACTTCTCCTTTTACTCAAGTACAAGATCTGAGTACTTCTCCTTTTACTCAAGTACCAGATTTGAGTACTTCTCCTTTGACTAAGTACATGCTCTGAGTACTTCTCCCACCTCTGGATAGTGTTCCTGGAGGTTTTCTAAGGAAAGGGAATGACCCAGAAATGCCTAAGTGTCAGCCATGATAGGAGCTAAGGAGCTTCAATGCTTCCTTTATTAACTCCTTTAGGATACATCGGTGCATCCTAAGGAAAGGAACTACGTATCGCCAAATGGACAAACCAATCTGCCGTTAACGGAAACAACCGATCGCGAAGCACAACCGTGGATCATGTCGTTACGGTTCTTATTAAAGAGGACGTGATATGCTAATGCTAGCCTCTCCTTTGTGTTCATGCTTCAGTGTTCAGAGAGGGAGAGGGAACTCGGGGACTTCAGCCTTTGGAGACCGTTAACATGCACTCATATCACACGCTACAGGAAAGGGAAACATGGCGTCTCGAAGCAGGTTCTACAATATGCCGTAACATGCTATAATGCGTAGTGGTTTATAAATATGAATGATAATTACTGAATACTGATGAACTACATGTCGCTGTGACTGAGGTTACAGACAGAGGCCGTCTCTCCACGTCGAGTACGCCGGCTGCAGAGCCACTGTTTCAAGTACGCCATCGAGTGGCGCAGAACGCTGGGCATCTAACAACAACATGGTCTAGCTGCGGCCGCGGCCAGTACACGGCGGTACACGACACGCCCACCTGACACGACACTACGGTGGCTGAGAGGCACCACCGTTAAAAGCGATAAACGAGATTTACATCATACAGCCCATGGAGTATACACATTGATTTTAATTTCTTACAGTAGGAGAGGTTTTTGGGGTTTTAGGAGGGAGGAAGGAAGATTAGGTAAAAAGGTAGGGAGTGGTTAGGGTTAGGATGGAGGGAAGAGAACTGCTACGTTCATACTGGGTAGTTTATTTAGTTTAAAAAAGATTATCCATTGAGTTAGAGACCACAAAGGAAGTGTAGTACCGCCGTTTGGCCACAAGACTCCGGCGCACTCCTGGGGGCTTGGTTCAACCTCCACTGACCCTTCTCCAATAGTGTCGTGTCAGGTGGGCGTGTCGTGTACCGCCGCGTACTGGCCGCAGCGAGACCCTTCTCATCTTTTTTTTTTTTTTTTATTGAACATTTTTAAAACATACAAAAGCTCGGTGAGGATATCATCAACTTATCAACATAAGTGCAAGACATTCATTCACAATAAGACTTGAATCCAATAAGAGCCAGGGGGGGAGAGAAAAGCATAAAGGCACAAACACATTTGAGAGGCGTTAAGTTTACTTAAAATAATAACCATTTGGAAATGTCATTGCAAATCTTTATAGACATGTTACAAGATTGTATTTTCCTAAGGGACAGAAAAAAGGACTTCATTTAGGAAACAGTGAAAGGAGGGCTTGCCTCCTCTCCATTTACTACAATGTAAATGATATTTACCCAAAATAATAATTATATTTACCAAATCAGATATGGGAGAATCCAAATGATCCATATAATATAAAATGTGATATATTTTGAAGGCCGGAATGTTTGTTAATTGAAGTAACAACCAATCTCTCACATTCGACCAAAACCATTTGGAAAAAGGGCATGAGAAAAATAAATGTTCCAACGATTCATCAGATAGATTACAAAAGGAACACGGTTCCACTTCAAATTTAAATCTTGAATTTAAAAAAGTAGAAACCGGAAGAAAAAAAAAAACCCGGTAGAAAACTTCTCATCTAACATGCGTTCAAACAGTCCTTCGGCGCCACTCGATGACGTACTTGAAGTAGTGGCTCCGCAGCCGGCGAACTCGACGTGGAGGAACGGCCTCTGGATAGAAAATAGTTAGCATTCGATTTGTTATCAATCTTCTCTTTGATTCTCTCTCAGTCCAATGCTAACACTCTGTCCTCACTGCAGCACTCTCGCTATATGTATACATTATCTTTGAATCTGAAGGCAGTCGTTAATTCCTCTTCCTCTTCTTCTTCTCTTCCTCTTATCTCTCTTTCTTCACCCCCCCCCCCCCCCCGCTCTCAGTTTGATTGACAGGGTGGACAGATGCTGCTCTATAAACAGGTAACCTGATCTACAGAGCCCATCTGGTCCCAGCTCTGTTCAATTCACACTTCACACACACACACACACACACACACACACACACACACACAACACACACACACACACACACACACACACACACACACACACACACTGATAGACACACACACACACACACACACACACACACACACACACTGATACACACACACACACACACACACACACACACACACACACACACACACACACACACACACACACACACACACACACACACACACACTGATAGACATAAAACATACACACCCAGTCCAATGACTGACAATCACACACCTACATGTTGGGAGACATAAAAAGATCCTCACACACACATGCACACACACACATGCAGACACACACATGCCTGCACATGGACGGGCATCACATAAATATGGCTGGGACACACACAGTGATTCACGCACACACTCATGTAGGAGTGTGTGTGACGTGGATCGTGTGATGGCGACACACGGGCAGGTCTGAGCCTCAGAACAGAGAGTGTGTGTGTCGTGATGTCGTGAGGCTGTGGGATGTCGCAGGTGAAGCATCACCTGGCAACTCAACGCCACCTCCGCGTGACCTCCGTGTGACCTCCGTGTGACCTCCGTGTGACCTCCATGAAGCAACAGAAAGAAGCTTTGACGAAAGCAACACAAACGACTCTCCTGTAGTGTGTAGTGTGTAGTGTGTAGTGTGTGTAGTGTGTGCTATACGGTTTAGTGCATGTGAATGGTCGGCTAAGGCTAAAACCCAAAGTTCTGTAAAACAGCGACATCACGTTGGAACACTTAAGCGCTCCAACACTTTGTACGTGATAGGCTGAGGGGGCGGGACATCTCTAAGCGGTTGACCAATCACAACAGAGCCAGCCAGCTAACCAATCAGAGCAGACTGGGCTCTGGTTTCCGACAGAGGGTGAAAAGATAAAGAGCTTTTTGAACATTATTGAATACATTCAAGCCTTAATTTCATTACGTTTTCATTTCATACAAACTACTGCATGTCCTCTTTTCAGAAATGGCACAAACAAGCATTCTGCAGCCTCTCATATTTAAAACGCTAACCGCTTGTCGCTAATTATCGACTCCAAAGGCGTTTGAACACGGCCCTCGGTAGCTAATGGCTAGGTGTAGCGCGGCTGCAGCCATTCAGGGACAGCAGCCGCCGCCACAGGCTAACCGATCATTACGACCAGCCCCCTCTCCTTCACCCTGAAGGACTCATCATGTTGTTTAGCCATTAGCATGTGCTAGCACGCTGCCCTGCGAGCGGCGCTGGCATTTCCAGGATGCTCATTATCACAAACTGGTTGGCAAAAGCTACTTAGCCTCGGTCGGGGGGTGAAGGCAGCGGGGGGGAGTCTTTGTTTTGGATAATGATAGATTTGAAGCTGCAGGTCACTTCATCACTCTTTCACCTCTGAACACTCACTCCTTCCTTCCTTCCCTGCTTCCTTCCTTCATCACTTCCTGCCCTTCCTCCTCTCGTAGATATGATACACGATGAGTTGCTTCCTGATTGGATTGAAAGGGGATTTGATTTAGAGACCTGTAAGCACAACGTAAACAGGGACACATATTTAAATATTCCTCATCACATCTTCATCATCCTCTTCATCACATCTCCTCCTGAAATCCGCATTTTATTTTCAACGTTATTTTCACAACTGCACGCCGTGTTGTTTTGTCTTTCGGGAAATATTTAATAAAGACCAAAATAAATTACTACTATTACTCCTCTTCCTCCACTCTCACACTCTTCCTCCCTCGTCCGTGTTTACAACAAACATTTCCAGTAAACATAATAACAGAGGGCACCAACTGTTGCTAGGCGACAATTACAGCGATGCCGGAGTGTGTGTGTGTGTGTGTGTGTTAAAAGCAAACAGCACAAATATGAGGAACTGTTTTCTTTACATTTTAAGTTCCTCGACTTGATTTGACTCCAGGAATTAGACGGTGTCTTTTTACATAGACAGATACTTAATAGAAGAATAGTGCTGTACTTAAACACATACGTGGTCCTTGTACTTGTACTCAAATGTTATATAACTTTACACTTATGGTCCAATTTATCTCAGACTGAAATATTGTGCTTTTTACGGCTCTATTTGTCCGACAACTTTCATTTATTTTACTCTTACAGTGTTTCTACCGTAGTGTGCGGTGAATAACATGCAGTTCCAGATGTGTGTAAACCTCTGCTTAAGGCAGGGGTGTCAAACTCAAGGCCCGGGGGCCAAATCCAGCCCGTGACTTCATTTTATGTGGCCCCACAAGAGCCTGCAAAGAATATAATATGTTTACTATACGGTTACATGCTACTTTACAGAATCACGTTGCCCATAAACTACATGTCCCACAATGCATCTCAAGTTTGACTTTTCTTCTCAGAATCGGACTTTTTTTTCAAAATATCACTTATTTTATTTTGACTTTTTTTTCCAGAATTCTTTTCTTTTTAAATCATTTTGTGACATTCTCACTGAAGAGACTTAAGTTATTACCCTATCCGATAATAATCCAATGCAGATGACATGTAATATAATACATTCTTTTAAATATTTATATATGTATTTTTTGTATGTATATAAAACCGGCCCTTTGAGTGCGACCATGATGCTGATGTGGCCCGAGATGAAATTGAGTTTGACCCCCCTGGCTTAAGGGA
Organism: Chaenocephalus aceratus; assembly: GCA_023974075.1. Lineage (NCBI taxonomy): Eukaryota > Metazoa > Chordata > Actinopteri > Perciformes > Channichthyidae > Chaenocephalus > Chaenocephalus aceratus. The sequence continues at coordinate 4,040 of JAMFTG010000157.1, read as the reverse complement.
AACACGTGTTTAATAACGCTCCTGGATTAGCATGGACACATACATCCAGTATTTAGTGCACATAATAACCTTCATCATGTGTACTTGTCCCTTAAAATGTAAAATATTAAGTATTGTTAGACATGAAGACAACACACTTGGATTAAAGGATAGATACTTCATGGATAACGAAGGATAAATCCAGAGCCTGTCTCTGATTGGCTGAAACACCAAATTGCAGCATTACCCATAATCCCTCTGTTTCAGCCCTGTTTCCAAAGTGTTGATTCTGTGTGTGTAGCTTTAAATGCTAATGAGCTGCTGCTGGCCACGCCCCCCTGAGAGATGATTGGTTAAAACGGTAAGGTGAGGGGGGGGTTACCTTGGTTGCTGATTGACTAATGGCTACACAAGCCAACACGTCGTTATGACATCATCAAGTGGCCAAAATCTGATCGGCTCACTTTCAGACAGGTTTTATAGAAATGGATCAAAAACAAGATGAACAAATAATCCAGTAAAACAATTAAAGAGACAAACGAAGATTAACACGATCAACCCAGTGGAACGGCAGAGGGGCGCGGGACGGCAGAACAAAGCATCTGGTTAGACTGAAGCTAATGGCAGAGGTCAGAGGTCAGAGAGGCTGCTTCTTAACTTACACAGGCCACACACACACACATACACGCACACACACACGCACGCACCCCCCCCCCACACACACACACACACACACAACACACACACACAAAGAGCAAACGCACAATGTAGTAGGTGTGCTATCAATTTACATGAGGGAGATTTTTAAGGATCACTGAACTACTTGCTCTCACACTTACACTTTACACACACACACACACACACACACACACACACACTTCCTCCAAATGAAGACTGGAGCTGTCAACACACACATAGGCCCTTTGCACACACACACACACACACACACACACACACACACACACACACATTCCTTCAGCTGCTGGTAGTCTGAGTTGAAGCCTCCGAGCTTCCAGATGGCACACTTTATGTTTTTCTTGTTTTCAAACCTTTATTTGTTTGCAGAGCGTTCACAAACACTAGTTCTTAAATTCTGTTTAAGCTGTGAGGACATGTGAATCCGACCCATGACTTTAACTGAAGTAAATTGTTTTCCGTCACACAGTTCTTTGTTTACGTCAGATGATGGGGTTTTATATGAAAGACTAAATACTCTATAAATAAAGCATGTGGCCCATGTGATGCGGACGCCCCTCCACTAAGTACTCCTCTCTCTCTCTGTCTGTGATCCACTCGCTGTAATAGACTCTCGCCCATCGGCTTGGACTAAATAGTGAATATTGTGTTTGTGATGAACTGCGTGCATCGATCTGCAGGCGATGCGTTCACTTCCTTTAATGACTCCGGGAGACATTTATTAAAGCAAGCGGGCAGGAAATCAATCCTAAACCAACTGCAACCACATTACTGCGGGTGTGTGTGTGTGTGTGTGTGTGTGTGTGTGTGTGTGTGTGTGTGTGTGTGTGTGGGGGAACACTGACCACCTCAGTGGACACAGATC
>JAMFTG010000156.1:40000-264555 GCA_023974075.1 Chaenocephalus aceratus | reverse complement strand
AACAAAAGATAGCATTTACCTGTTTGCATCCAGTTACATGAGAAGCCTGCCTCGTTGATACTATTTGTCTTTTTCACGAGCTTGCTGTGATATATACAAATCGGGTTGGTCCGGTCCAAGGTCTTTAAGTATCAATTTATCTCCCAAACTTCTCCTTTCAAAAGGATTGGAGAGTAGCTCTTGGGCGGACCGAGGTTTCCGGCGACTCCATCTGCACACCCATTCTCATCCAAATACTGCGTCACCTTGGTCACTCACGAGTCTAAAAAACAACTCACGTCAACGCACGTAAGGAACGTGGGCGCCAACGTGAGCGCCCTCGTGACCAAAATATTTGACGGCGCTGATTGGATGAAATTATGTTTCGGCGGCACAGTTTACTATTGAGGACTTTTGCAACGTGCTGGTTTGCTGCTGTTTGGCTCGGGGGCTCCGCACGGTAAATGATAAACTAATGCCACGGGCAAGGCCAGGCAGAAACAGGTGACTTATCAGTAAACTTTAGACATCGTAACACCATTTTAAAACGAGATTTTATTGTAGATTATACATTTTTACTGATACCAATTGTATGATATTTACCTTGTTCATTAAAAATAAAAATATAAAATATATATATATTTTTATTTTTTTATTTTATATATATATTTTTTTTTGTATGTGGGAAGAGGTGGGGCGGCACCCCTAGCGCCCCTATGGGCCGGCCGCCACTGGCTAGCACTCCAACACATTTATCATTATAGGCTAAGGGGTGGGACATCTCTAAGCGGTTGACCAATCAAAACAGAGCCGGCCAGCTAACCAATCAGAGCAGACTGGGCTCTGGTTTCAGACAGAGGGTGAAAAGAGGTGCTGCACTACATACTGATATACACCTGAACATCAGCAGGAGAGGACTCTTTAAAGTAGAGACACTACATACTGATATACACCTGAACATCAGCAGGAGAGGACTCTTTAAAGTAGAGACACTACATACTGATATACACCTGAACATCAGCAGGAGAGGACTCTTTAAAGTAGAGACACTACATACTGATATACACCTGAACATCAGCAGGAGAGGACTCTTTAAAGTAGAGACACTACATACTGATATACACCTGAACATCAGCAGGAGAGGACTCTTTAAAGTAGAGACACTACATACTGAATACACCTGAACATCAGCAGGAGAGGACTCTTTAAAGTAGAGACACTACATACTGATAACACCTGAACATCAGCAGGAGGACTCTTAAAGTAGAGACACTACATACTGATACACACCTGAACATCAGCAGGAGAGGACTCTTTAAAGTAGAGACACTACATACTGATATACACCTGAACATCAGCAGGAGAGGACTCTTTAAAGTAGAACACTACATACTGATATACACCTGGACATCAGCAGGAGAGGACTCTTTAAAGTAGAGACACTACATACTGATATACAACCTGAACATCAGCAGGAGAGGACTCTTTAAAGTAGAGACACTACATACTGATATACACCTGAACATCAGCAGGAAGGACTTTAATGAGACACTACTATACACTAGCAGAGTCTTTAAGTAGAGACACTACATACTGATACACAACCTGAACATCAGCAGGAGAGGACTCTTTAAAGTAGAGACACTACATACTGATCACACCTGAACATCCAGCAGGAGAGGACTCTTTAAAGTAGAGACACTACATACTGATATACACCTGAACATCAGCAGGAGAGGACTCTTTAAAGTAGAAACACTACATACTGATTAACACCTGGACATCGCAGGAGGAGGACTCTTTAAAGTAGAGACACTACATACGATATACAACCTGAACATCAGCAGGAGAGGACTCTTTAAATAGAGACACTATATACTGATATACACCTGAACATCAACAGGAGAGGGACTCTTAAAGTAGAGACACTACATTCTGATATACACCTGAACATCAGCAGGAGAGGACTCTTTAAGTAGAGACACTACATACTGAAATACACCTGAACATCAGCAGGAGAGGACTCTTTAAAGTAGAGACACTACATACTGATATACACCTGAACATCAGCAGGAGAGGACTCTTTAAAGTAGAGACACTACATACTGATATACACCTGAACATCAGCAGGAGAGGACTCTTTAAAGTAGAGACACTACATACTGATATACACCTGAACATCAGCAGGAGAGGACTCTTTAAAGTAGAGACACTACATACTGATACACACCTGAACATCAGCAGGAGAGGACTCTTTAAAGTAGAGACCACTACATACTGATACACACCTGAACATCAGCAGGAGAGGACTCTTTAAAGTAGAGACACTACATACTGATACACACCTGAACATCAGCAGGAGAGGACTCTTTAAAGTAGAGACACTACATACTGATACACACCTGAACATCAGCAGGAGAGGACTCTTTAAAGTAGAGACACTACATACTGATATACACCTGAACATCAGCAGGAGAGGACTCTTTAAAGTAGAAACACTACATACTGATATACACCTGGACATCAGCAGGAGAGGACTCTTTAAAAGTAGAGACACTGCATACTGATATACACTGAACATCAGCAGGAGAGGACTCTTTAAAGTAGAGACACTCATACTGATATACACCTGAACATCAGCAGGAGAGGACTCTTTAAAGTAGAGACACTACATACTGATATACACCTGAACATCAGCAGGAGAGGACTCTTTAAAGTAGAGACACTACATACTGATACACACCTGAACATCAGCAGGAGAGGACTCTTTAAGTAGAGACACTACATACTGATACACACCTGAACATCAGCAGGAGAGGACTCTTTAAAGTAGAGACACTACATACTGATATACACCTGAACATCAGCAGGAGAGGACTCTTTAAAGTAGAAACACTACATACTGATATACACCTGGACATCAGCAGGAGAGGACTCTTTAAAGAGAGACACTACATACTGATTATACACCTGAACATCAGCAGGAGAGGACTCTTTAAAGTAGAGACACTATATACTGATATACACCTGAACATCAACAGGAGAGGACTCTTTAAAGTAGAGACACTACATTCTGATATACACCTGAACATCAGCAGGAGAGGACTCTTTAAAGTAGAGACACTACATACTGAAATACACCTGAACATCAGCAGGAGAGGACTCTTTAAAGTAGAGACACTACATAATGAAATACACCTGAACATCAGCAGGAGAGGACTCTTTAAAGTAGAGACACTACATACTGATATACACCTGAACATCAGCAGGAGAGGACTCTTTAAAGTAGAGACACTACATACTGATATACACCTGAACTTTCCGTATAATCCCTTTTTCTTTCCCTGCAGGCTCATGATGATGATGATGATGATGATGATGATGATGATGATGATGATGATGATGGTGGTGGTGGTGGTGGTGGTGGTGGTGGTGGTGAAGATGAAGCAGTGACCTATAGTACCTTGAGAGCTCCCTCCTCTTCCTCTGCAGCCTCCGCTGATCCCAGCCTCCTCTACGCCACCGTCAACAAACCAGAAAAATAATACAGTTTAATGCTGTATTTTAAACTATGGCACAATTGTTACAACCATATTACAAGAGCAAAGTGAGCAGAGTTATAATAAGATTTATATTGACCAGGTTTTTGCTATTTTTGGCTTAATAGCATCAAAGTGAGAGAACAGCAAAACATGTGAGTCCCTCTAGAGGTGGACCGTGAAAAAAGGGGCAGACATGTTGGAGATTTACTATATTCTAAATACTTACAGTGTGGGCACAATGAAGGTTTTATAAAATTGATTCTGGCTTTTTTATTACTGTTTTAAAGAGTATTGCTTTTTCTTCTAAACATTTGATTGTTTTGTATTTTACTAAATAAAGTGACCTATTAGCCTTACAAGAGTGCATGTGTATTTCCTTGTATGGTTGTTCCTAATATGATATTCTCAAAACATCAGGTAAGTTCTTAAAGTAAGAAAAGATAAGATAAGATCAGCCACAGGGTAAGAATGAAAAACAGGACGGAACAGATTCACACAGATTAATACAATTAAAGATAAAAAGAGGGGAGAGAGAGGTTAAATTGTTAAAATTCTAATAATTGATACAAATGTGATAGTCATGATCAGGAATGATATTGGATAAAAAAAAAAAATTAGAAATAGCATCAATAAATCGTTTTTTATGGAAGTTTTTGGAATAGGCATTTTTTACCTTTCTTAACCAAAAATTGTTTTTCATTTGTGTGTCACTTCAAAAATCAATGTTGGTGCTAGTTATTGAAATAATATACATAAAATAATAACATATTTGTGTGTTCCTCCAACAACAGACTGTAATGAAGATGAAGATGCTGAGATGGCGTGTGAATCTACAGAAAAGCTTTGAGGTTTGAACGTTTTTTATTCAAAGTAGTAGATTTCTCAACAAACAAATAATCAACGTAGACGAGTAAACAACAAGAAACATCTCTTAAACTTCATATTATAGATAAGGTTATGTCGTGTAATGTGTGTTTGTTACTACACATACAACTATGTATAAAACATTCAACAGTCCCCCGCTGGTGACAGATGTGAGGAGCCGGACATTTTCTAAACGTAAATCAAACACCACGAAGCCCCGGTGAAATAAATTCCTTAATAATTCATCAAAACAGGTCAACAGAGAGATTCACACCGTGTGTTTCCCTCCTGTTATTCCCTCACAGAATATTTGTTATTTTTAAACAAATGTTCTACAAATCTCCAGCAGAGGTTTTCACATCTCCTACACCTAAAGGCACACACACACACACACACACACACACACACACACACACACACACACACACACACACACACACACACACTCCAGTATCACAGCAAGACGTGAACATGTGACGATTTACCATGCTGGGAGACATGAAGATGTCACGATTTTGTCCCTTCGAACGTGACAGTTACACGGTATTGTTAACATGGCCCAACCAGTGGAGAAATACCCGGAAAATGCCAAGCAAATGCTCTACCCCGACGGTCGGTTGTTATTGTCAATATTAATATAATAATGATTTTCTTGTTGCCCCAGCTGGTCAATACCTCTTTTAGCAGAAACAAAGGCTACATTAATGTATTAAATCGATGTTAATCCATGTGTGTGGATGTGGAATTAACGGACGTGACGTTGTGCGATTGCGTTGCCAGGCAACAGCTTGGGTTCATGTCAATTTACAAACTCTTCAACTACAACCCTAGTTATATTTAAAAACATTTTAAAATTAAAATGTGAAGGAATGTGTGTAAAACAAAATACATCCGTCATAAACTATACCGGAAACAGATGTAGGCAAGATCCTCAGCTCGGTGATTGAATGTTTTAGCCGCAATGCACGTTGGGATATGGTGTTTATGCAACACATTCTCACTCCCAACTCGGCCTATGTTGACGTTATGTTAGGGTCCATGTCTTCACTTTCCAACGCAAGGGGGGGCCCTTTAGCGTTGAGTTTCAGCCATCAGGGAGTCCCATTGACTTGCATAGAGCTCCCTGAACGTTGGTAATAGACGAGTTGGGATCGCGGCGAAATACTCTCCGCAGATCCATTCTCACAGCGTTTATCAACCTTTTTCTAACTCAATATCAAGCCACACTTATTGTGTTTACTTATTTATTTTAAGAATAATGTCGGACTTTTGTTGCTGTCAGTTAGGGGGAGAGTAGGGGCTCAGAAAACTGAAATCTGTATTGTTTCATCGTTTTTTGTATTATTTTCTAAACCACACACTGTTATTTACTCAACAATACGACACAATTATCTCTGTGTTTATTTATTTGTTTGATTGTATAATGTCGGACTTTTGGAGTCCGTCAGGACCGAGGGTCGGAGTAGTTCATAGTAGTTGCTTTAGAGAATTTTACACCCGGAAGTAAGTATTCTCTCCGCTTTGCTTGACAAACCCCGTAATTAGTCCTCAAGCTCTGTGATTGGATGTTTGAGTGGCAGTGCACCGATGGTTACGGCGAGCGTTAAACAGCACTTTGAAATGGGATGAAACCACCGCAGACTATCCAAAACTGGATTTGAATGGGTTGAATGTTTATTTGTAAATGTATTTTTAATAATTCTGTGTTCTTTATTTATTGAATGTTCAATACCTGACCAGATCGGAGATGAAAAACTTGGATCACAGGTTCCTCAACAGTGCACCGACCTATCAATATGTGTGTATACCTCCATCATTAAACTGTCGTATTCTGCATATTTCTTATACTATCTACATACATCTTATAAGAGTATAATACATATGTATAATATCAGTTAAAATAAGTGCTTAAACATACAGTAGTTAACATTACAGGAAAGCAATATATTAGTACTTTGTCAGGCTTAATATTTATCTGTAGATACCCCCAAAGCTTTTTCTTATTCAAAAGAAGACCTTAAACTAAAGTATTCTTTAATGTTTAAATAAAGCCTGATTAGTTTGTCTGTCTGTGTCTCCTATTAATATCTAATAATAAAAATAATAACATTCAATAACGTGCTTTAACCACTAGGTGTCCCTTTTTATCAGCTGTGCACCGTTATGGTGTAAATATACCAATATACCAATTGGATCAAATATAAAAGTCAGCCAAATTAGTATTGATACTGCAAGGAGACGTATATTGTGAAGAGAAATTGAAGATGTTGTTTAATTGCTGATATATTTATGATCCACGTCACATATTCAGTTTTGGCAGGCAGTTCTTCCTGTTTGTCCAGAAGTGTTCTCATCAGGGCTCTATAAATAAAGAACTACGGCAGATGTGTAATATGTAATGCAGCCGAACAGTGTATTACAATGCCGTTATGTGATGACTTCCAAGAGCACACTCGGAATAAAGTATTATTTTATTTTTTTTAAATGTTTTCGGATTTCACATTGCATAAACACCATATCCCAACGTGCATTTCGGCTAAAACATCCAATCACCGAGCTGAGGATCTTGCCTACCTCTGTTTCCGGTATTGTTTATGACGGATGTATTTTGTTATACACACATTCCTTCACATTTGAATTTTGATTTACATTAAAGTATTTCGTGAGGCCTTCAAACATTTTTTTATATATAACTAGGGTTGTTGTTGAAGAGTTTGTAAATTAACATAAACCCAAGCTGTTGCCTAGCAACGCAATCGCACAACGTCACTCACGTCCGTTAATTCCACAACCACACACATGGATTAACATCGATTTAATACATTAATGTAGCCTTTGTTTCTGCTAAAAGAGGTGTCGACCAGCTGGGGCAACAAGAAAATCGGTGAAATCGAGTGTGACTATTAAAATATAAATCATTATTATATTAATATTGACAATAACAACCGACCGTCGTGGTGGAGCATTTGCTTGGCATTTCCGGGTATTTCTCCACTAGTTGGGCCATGTTAACAATACCGTGTAACTGTCACGTTTGAAGGGACGAAATCGTGACATCTTCACGTCTGCCAGCATGGTAAATCGTCACATGTTCACGTCTTGCCGTGATACCGGGTTGCACACACACACAAACAAACACACACATACACACTGCTGGTTTCACCAACTAATCGACTAGTCGACTACCTCTACCACTAGTCGACGCTGTAGGCCCTTGTCAACTAGTCGTGAACAAAATAGAGGCAAACGTGGGAGATGAGGATGCCGACATTGCCGCTGAGGTGATGCAAAATGCTCCAGCAAAACACGTCCAACATTCAGGGGTCCTCATCTTATGGGCAATTATGCGCTTGACAGTTTCAGTTTTAGCTCCGGTGCTAAAAGTTCACGAGCGTCCTCCACTAGCATCCCCCCTTTGAACAGCTTTTTGGACCTCATTTCGAGAGCAACAAGAAAAAAACGGGTCAACAGTGGCGCGGATGAGCTACAGGATTACTGCCAGCAGACACCTCATATCCCCACAATGGATAACCCTCTGAAGTGGTGGGCACACAACGCGAACCGCTTCCCCCGTTTAGCCAAGCTTTCCAGGAGCTACCTGGCTACACCAGCAAACCAAGTGAACAGATGTTTTCCCTGGCAGGCAACACTTCCCTCACATCTTGATGCTTTGGTCTTCCTTACGCGAACCAAAAAACCTTGAAGGGTGGACATCGTTATCGAGGAGGACAGTGACAGCGAGAAGTGTTGCGCAATGCCCACTGGATTTACTTTGCATTTATGTTCTTCAGAGAGTTTTTGCAGTAGATTTGGTGAGTCCAGTTACTGTCTTTAATTTAATCATTCATGTAACACACGTTTAAATGCTGCTTTGTTACAGTGTTTAACGTAACGGTATGAATTGTAATACAAAATACAGTTTTATACCTCTCTTTGTGTGTCTTTATTATGACGTAACAACTAGTCGACTACTATTTTGAAAAACTTGTCGACTAGTGCAGTGCTTCTCAAAGTGTGGTCCGCGGACCACTGGTGGTCCGTGAGCGCCCCCTAGCGGTCCGTGAGTATATTGGTAAAATTTCACATTTGAAATAAATACATTTCAGTTTTCCGCACTCTCGCGGGAATATCTCCACAATGGAGCGAGCTTAAGTTTCACTTTCGATTGCATGATATAGCCCCGCGCAACACCTTCATCACACATGTTGCCACTTGTTTGTACCATTTTCAGGCAATTTGTAATCTGTTCAAGAAAAACGATGTGTTTTTTGATATTTGTGGAGTTAGGTGGTCCGCGAGTGTTTTTTTATTGGTTAAGTGTCCTTGGTGTGAAAAAGTTTGAGAAACACTGGACTAGTGCACATTTGCAACCATGACAATTCATCAGCAGAGACACAAGAACATCTATAGGCTCTGACACATCGGCACCGCTTCAGTTTCAGCCGTCAGGGCACAGAGTCATTTAGCATCTTCAGAAAGTAGTGTATCTGCAGCGTGTTTATTAAAAGGCTTTAACCAGTATGCCTCTCTAGAGACCTTTGTGTCTTTTTAAAGGGACCAAAGATCCAGCAGTTCAGTGTGCAGAGCATGACAATAACTCAGATCAAAGAATTTCAGAACAACATGGATAGTTACTGTTTCCATTACTCATGTCTCTGTTTTGTATCTGGTCAACATCAGTGGTTTAGACCTGCAGAGCTCTGCGGCTGCTGCTGCTGCTGCTGCTGCTGCCACCACAGCCTCAACAAAACCTCCATCTTGGTCCTCAGAGGTATAACTCATGAGAAAACCCACCAGGTCTCAGACCATGTGTGTGCATTCAAACACCATTAGCAAGTCTGTTACAACTACTCAACATATAATGCTATATGTACATTCTCTGCATGGTTTTGCTGTAAGCACGTACCTTATCTGGTCAGCATCAGAGCCACCAGAGCTCTGCTGCTGTTATTAACCACATCCTCACAGAAACACTTCTTCAGTTCTCAGAAGAGAAATACAGAAGCAGCCGGAGAGAGACTCTGACAGTCGAGAGCCAGAGACCGAGAGAGAAGCACGATGTCTGAGTTCAGAAGGATCGTAATGTCTTCATTCCCGATGCTCCACTTTCCAGGTGAGAACGCAGAAAACACTTTAAATAAAACAGCTTTAATATCACTAACGGTACTTTACAGATACTAACGAACCGAAATCTAGAACCGGAAATGAAAAGCAGAACAGAAATCTGAACTGGAATCATTGGAATCCAAACGATATGCAACCGTAAGTATTACACAGATATCATTTTTATAATTCCACTGTGAAGGTGATTTGTAACTTAATTATTCATTTTCTTTTGTTAAATAAGAAGATGCAATTCTACTAATTACAATGTTGCAAAAGGGGGCGGGGCCTGCAGGAAAAGTGTGGGAACCATTTAGCTAAGGGGTGGGACATCTCTAAGCGGCTGACCAATCACAACAGAGATGTTTGCATCTCCACTATCGGGCAGCGACCCCGATAAGAGACATCATTAACTGTCAAGTAAGTCGAGTCGGGGAAGCACATAGCGAAAAGAACGAGCCATCGTCCAACTCTCCGATTCAATCTGCCAACGTCTGCATACATTTGATGCCGTACGCAGCATCGTAGGTATGTAATGATTGGTCTTATATTCTTGTGTTCAATTGCAGTTCATTATTTGTTGTCTCGCTACAAGTAATTTTGTGCAGTTTAGAGGATGGGAAATTGCCGACCTATTTTAAAACTTACCTTGTGTTTTCACTCTCACTTAAGTCCCTCTCCCTTTGCCATCAATCCAACATCAGCTGAGCTGCAACATTATACAGACAGGTAATAATCAACAGAATCACAAAGACATAATATGACTGCTAAAAACACTCACCCATAAATTACGTTTTTGTTTACTGTTTGGAAGTCTCAAATATCCACTCTAAATCCATATCGATGTATCACAAAAATAGCTCTCTTCCTTATTATTGTGTAACGTTAACTATATTATACTAGCTTGAACTCCAAAATGGATATCCTCATTTCACCACCTCCACCCACTACAGTCACACGCCCCAATGTTATATTTAACTAATATGTAACTCCCTCCACCCCGGATAAAAGCACGTTAAGAAGCCCCTTTTCTCCAATTCCACAACGTTGGAGGAAATAACATTAGGAGAACGGATTAATAGGATGTTCGTGGTTAACGTGTGTTGCTAACGTTATCCGGCATTCTAGCCCAATCTGTTATCTGTAAACGTCAAATATACTGATTGAAGGGATAATCCACTAACATCCTTTAATACACATGTGTAGTTAATTTGATTCAGATGTTCTGATAATATCCGCAATATAAATCTTTAAACGTCTTCTTACCTTTAAAAGTCCATCACGAACAGTCTATTATGCTGCAACTCTACTGCGCTGCTAGCCGCAGATCCTCTCAATAGTTTCCCGGAAGTGCTCCGCGATCTGCCATTGCTGTAAAAATCTGGTCCATTGGAGTGAACGGAGATGTCGGAACTCTTCTCTGGGCGGGGTCGGACATCCAACCCCGCCTTTTATCCGACCCCGCCCCATTCCGCGTTCCGCAGCGAGGACCTTCTCGCAGGTCCCGCCTCGGCTCCGCCTCTTTGCCCTTATTTGGAGCAGGCGGGATTAGACTCTGACGTCACAGTCGAGCCGTTAGTGCCGACTCCGCCTACTAAGGGCTTCACGGCAACTCTGCAGAATCCTATGGGTGACGTCACGGACCCTACGTCCATTCATACAGTCTATGGTATGCATTCAAACGCTTGTTCTTTTCCCAGCTGTGTTCACCTTGCAGGTGCAGCTCTGTGGCTTTGATCCTGGATCAAGTGTTTAAGTCATGGATGTTTAAAGTTTAACTTCTTCATATGTCTAATATTACAGTTCACTTTTCATTCAGGAAGTATGACGCTGCGCTGTCAGTGCGCTTCTCCATGTTTGTGATTGGTCGAATGCTCCAGATACCACCCCTTTCATGTGAACGCGCACCTAACTCGATAGGGCACGGCTGGCTTGAGCGATCCACTTGATGACCAGCGCCGTAGTACCGCTTAGCGAGAGCGCGTATGTTTTGGATTAGGCCAACCGGCTAACTCAAACATATCCAGGTTAGGTTGAACCAGCTTCGTAGTACAGGCCTCAGGTCTCAGAATACAGTGTGTGCATTCAAACACCATTAGCAAGTCTGTTTTCTGATTAAATTGATATAAAAAAAAAAACAATACTGCAAGTATTTATGAAAAGGAATAATTCATAAAAGTAATAATACACCAACAACTACATAATATATAATGCTATATGTACATTCTCTGCACGCTTTTGCTTTAATCACGTACCTGCTCAGCATCAGAGGGGAAAACCACAGGTTAACCTAGTTAACAACGCAGGCCCGGTTCTACGGGGGTGCATAAGGGTGCATTGCACCCTCAGTTGAGTTGTTATGCACCCTCATTTGAAAAATTAAAAGTGAAAAAAAAAAAAAAAAATGTTTTAATTAAAAGTGAAAAATATTACATAGCCTATATAAAAATAATAATAATAATAATAATAATAATAATAATAATAATAATAATAATAATAATAGTAGTAATAATAAGAATATAGTTGAAATAAAATCAATTGTAATTGTGGTTAAATAACATTGTCAGGTAATAACAGTTCAGATCATGGGGACATTATTTTACCCGCGGTAGCTCTCTTCGTTGCCCCCAAATCACCGCCACCCCTCGGCGGCCCGCAAGTGCCAGAGGACCTCGGGAAAACAGAGCCTGCCATTTAAAAAAGTACCCAACTCTCCTGTACAGTGGGGTAAGGCGCTCATTTTGCAGCTAATGGTTCCACAACAGAGATTGGCTGGAATATTCCTCTAAAAAAGATCCCATCTGTGCATCGTAATGCCTGTAGACATTTCGGTCTTGAAAGGGGAGTGATTTGTAAAATATCCATAAAGAAATAGTAAACCTGCTTACAGTTCTGTTTCATATGGGTGTTGAGATGTATCTATATATCTCTTCATTTTGCTCTCAAAGTGCACCAGATTGATGCTTTTAACTTCAATACTTAAAAAAAACCAAAAAAAAAAAAAATCTTCCCGGGGAGCATGCCCCCGGACCCCCCTAGAGGAGGTGAGGACCCCCCTAGAGGGTGTTATGTCCACTCCCATTTATAAAAATAGCACTTTACCACTGCACCCTCTCTAATCTCAGATGCACCCTGAGTAATTTTGTTCTGGAACCGGGCCTGCAACCAGGTCAACCTGTGGTTACCAAATCCTCACAGAAACACTTCTTCAGTTCTCAGAAGAGAAATGAAGAAGCAGCCGGAGAGAGACTCTGACAGTCGAGAGCCAGAGACCGAGAAAGAAGCACGATGTCTGAGTTCAGAAGGATCGTGATGTCTTCATTCCTGATGCTGCTGCTCCACTTTGCAGGTGAGGACGCAGAGAACACACTTTAAACAAAACAGCTTTAATATCACTAACGGTACTGTTCCTTTAACTGAGAGTGAAGAGTTGTGTGTGTAACCATGGTGAAGTTAGTGACCTCTGTCTGTGTTTTTCAACAGCTGCAAAGTTGAAATCTTCTTTCTTGAACGTCAGAGCTGGAGATGAAGTCACTTTGCCGTGTGACAATGTGACAGATGATCAGGATAAATGTGACAGTACTACCTGGCTCTTCAGTGATTCAAGAGGTTCAGCAGCAGCAGAGCTGGTTCATCGTGGGGAGATTAAAGAAGAAGCCAAAGCTAAATCAGACAGACTGAGAGTTACAGAGAAATGTGCTCTGGTTATAAAGAAGGTCACAGAGGAGGATGCTGGTCTTTACAGCTGCAGACAGTTCAGATCAGGAGAACAAGAAGGTTCAGACTCTCTTGTTGATCTGTCTGTTGTCACCAGTGAGTATTTACATCATCATGTTTTCAAACTGTCTGTTTAAACAATATACTGAAGCATTACAATAATAATGATTACAGTGATGAAGTTAACTTTACTCTTGTTCTCTTTTCTCTCTCAATATCTCCGTCTTCAGTGACTGAGCATCAGGACAACGATGAGGTGACGTTAAACTGCTCTGTGTCGACATATGGAAACTGTATAAACCCAGTGAAGTGGCTGCTTCAGGGTCGAGATGTGGTTAAAGATCACAGAGAGATAAAGACATCACCGTCTTCCTGCTCTGCCTCTGTGACATTTCTGACTTCTCTTTTTATTTACACATCAAGATTTAAGTTGTTTACTTGTGCAGTAACAGATAAGTACACGAGAGAAGTGCAGGTGTTCCCCTCCAGCCCTCGGTCCTCAGGTGAGAACACGATGATCTGTTTAAGTTACTTCAATCTGACATGGATAATTACCTTAAATATGTGTTTGTTTTACAGAAGTGTCAGACTAAATAGTTTGTTGAATTGTGTTTATTTGTTTAGGTGAGGACACAAAAACAACAACAACAACAACACCAACACCAACAGCAGCTAAACCCAACTTAAACTCAGGTAAGGTGAACTGTATTTACTTCAGGACAGAACCTCAGCTGTTTCTCTTCAGTCCTCAGGTGAGAACATGATGAGCTGTTTAAAATCATTCATCCTGAAATGAATAATTACATAAAATATGTTTGTAAAGCTCAGGTTTTAATATTTTTAGCATCATTCTTGTTAGGATTTTTGTTTTAAACAGGACCCAGGCGCAGGCAATGACTTAAGATGTTTAAATTATTTATTGTGTGGAGACTATGGAGGTCCGGAGTGGAGGTAGGCAGTTCAGGCTGGACTGAGAACAAGGCAGGCAGGTTGGCTGGAAGCTCGGGTGGTCGATGGCCGAGGGGTTGCACTGGAGACACAAGGAGACACTAGAATTACACGCAGACAGGATATCTGAACGGGCAGCCAGGAGGATGTAACACCACTGGTGGAGAAAACAATCTGGCGGTGAGTTGCTGGGAGACTGGAGTAGATCAGCTGTGTCCTGATTAGATGATGAGGGACAGCTGAGTCGGACGGCCAGGTGAGAGCAATCAGGCAGCTGAAACCACACACACACACACACACACACACACACAGGGGAACAAACAGGAACACAGTTTGGACCGTGACAATTCTCTCATGATAACGCTTACAATGTACTTCATAACTGTACAGCACTGTGTTATTTTTTCATTTAGGTGATGATACAAGGAAGGTGACTACAGTATCACCAACAACAACTAAATCAACAGTGAAAATGAGACCAGCATTAGAGAAAGATATAAAATATACATTTACAGTCAAAAAATACATCTTGTTGATCCAGATGTTGAAGACGAAGAGATAAAAGCCTCTGAGTAAATGTAACTCTTGTAACGGCTCTCTTCCAGGTCGGTGGTGGTGGATCATCGTTGTGATCGTGGCTGTTGCAGCTCTCACAATAATCACTGTGGCTGTCATCAGACGGAAGAGGACTCGAGGTGAGGACATTCACACATTACACTTTACAAACAAGAAGCTTCTGATGAACCTGGATTTTAACTGTGGAATTTCAAATCAACTCTCTTTTTAATTCTGTTTAGGAACTGATACGCAGACGGATGACAACGTGGTGAGTTTAAACATTTTGATATTCTCTTTTCATTTTGAATTTAACCATCAAAGTTGATCTTACAGAAAGTAGGAGTTTCTGAGGCAGCAAGATCGAAATGTGATTTAAAAAACAAAATGAGAAACAAAATACCAAATCAACACAACAGCCTCAAAATGACCACAGGGTTACAGGTGTAATAATGGCAGTATTTTATTAGGACTGTTGCCATTGACTACAATGCAGGGATGTTTAATACGATGAAACCTGTACAACATAGGAGTTATAGTAGCTCACCTTAACGCTGTGTGTTACAGAGCAGCTGTTTATTTCACTGCAACAATAATAATGAATAATAATAATATATTTTATTTGTGTAGGCTGATCCTGAAGATGGTGCTTCCTACGCCTCCATCAGCTACACCAGGAAGAGCAGCAGGAAAGCCAGGGTGAGCTTTATGTTGGTTATACTGATGTTAATAAAGGAAGAATCTATTGTTATGATTTAGAGTCTAAGCATTATATAGTTTTAGTGCATGTAAATGGTCTGTAAAGGCATTTTAATGTATAAATTAATATTTGTGCCTAAAACGTCTCCATTGGACCCCTTTGTTTATTTCTGGAACACAATGACATCACGATGTAACACCCAAACTCCTATTGGCTAGCACTCCAACACATTGATCGTTATAGGCTAAGGGGTGGGACATCTCTAAGAGGTTGACCAATCACAACAGAGCCGGCCAGCTAACCAATCAGAGCAGACAGGGCTCTGGTTTCAGACAGAGGGTGAAAAGAGGTGCTGCACTACATACTGATATACACCTGAACATCAGCAGGAGAGGACTCTTTAAAGTAGAGACACTGCATACTGATATACACCTGAACATCAGCGGGAGAGGACTCTTTAAAGTAGAGACACTACATACTGATATACACCTGAACATCAGCAGGAGAGGACTCTTTAAAGTAGAGACACTACATACTGATATACACCTGAACATCAGCAGGAGAGGACTCTTTAAAGTAGAGACACTACATACTGATATACACCTGACATCAGCAGGAGAGGACTCTTTAAAGTAGAGACACTACATACTGATATACACCTTGACATCAGCAGGAGAGGACTCTTTAAAGTAGAGACACTGCATACTGATATACACCTGAACATCAGCGGAGAGGACTCTTTAAAGTAGAGACACTACATACTGATATACACCTGAACATCAGCAGGAGAGGACTCTTTAAAGTAGAGACACTACATACTGATATACACCTGAACATCAGCAGGAGAGGACTCTTTAAAGTAGAGACACTACATACTGATATACACCTGAACATCAGCAGGAGAGGACTCTTTAAAGTAGAGACACTACATACTGATATACACCTTGACATCAGCAGGAGAGGACTCTTTAAAGTAGAGACACTGCATACTGATATACACCTGAACATCAGCGGGAGAGGACTCTTTAAAGTAGAGACACTACATACTGATATACACCTGAACATCAGCAGGAGAGGACTCTTTAAAGTAGAGACACTACATACTGATATACACCTGAACATCAGCAGGAGAGGACTCTTTAAAGTAGAGACACTACATACTGATATACACCTGAACATCAGCAGGAGAGGACTCTTTAAAGTAGAGACACTACATACTGATATACACCTGACATCAGCAGGAGAGGACTCTTTAAAGTAGAGACACTACTACTGATATACACCTGAACATCAGCAGGAGAGGACTCTTTAAAGTAGAGACACTACATACTGATATACACCTGAACATCAGCAGGAGAGGACTCTTTAAAGTAGAGGACACTACATACTGATATACACCTGAACATCAGCAGGAGAGGACTCTTTAAAGTAGAGACACTACTACTGATATACACCTGAACATCAGCAGGAGAGGACTCTTTAAAGTAGAGACACTACATACTGATATACACCTGAACATCAGCAGGAGAGGACTCTTTAAAGTAGAGACACTACATACTGATATACACTGAACATCAGCAGGAGAGACTCTTAAAGTAGAGACACTACATACTGATATACACCTGAACATCAGCAGGAGAGGACTCTTTAAAGTAGAGACACTACATACTGATATACACCTGAACATCAGCAGGAGAGGACTCTTTAAAGTAGAGACACCACATACTGATATACACCTGAACATCAGCAGGAGAGGACTCTTAAAGTAGAGACACTACATACTGATATACACCTGAACATCAGCAGGAGAGGACTCTTTAAAGTAGAGACACTACATACTGATATACACCTGAACATCAGCAGGAGAGGACTCTTTAAAGTAGAGACACTACATACTGATATACACCTGAACATCAGCAGGAGAGGACTCTTTAAAGTAGAGACACTACATACTGATATTACACCTGAACATCAGCAGGAGAGGACTCTTTAAAGTAGAGACTCTACATACTGATACACCTGAACATCAGCGGGAGAGGACTCTTTAAAGTAGAGACACTACATACTGATACACACCTGAACATAATCAGTTTTATTCCCTGCAGGCTCACCTTCATGATGATGATGAAGATCAAGCCGTGACCTACAGCACTGTGAGAGCTCCCTCTTCCTCTGCTACCTCCTCTACGCCACCATCAACAAATCGAGAGAAATAAATAATACAGTTGTTTTTGGCTTAATTGCATCAAAGTGAGAGGACAGCAAAACATGCGAGTCCCTCTGGAGGTGGACCGTGAAAAAGCGGCAGACATGTTGGAGATTTACTATATTCTAAATAGCCTACTTACAGTGTGGACACAATGAAGGTTTCATAAAATGTATTCTGCCTTTTTTATTACTGTTTTAAAGAGTATTGCTTTTTCTTCCGCACATTTGATTGTTTTGTATTTTACTGAATAAAGTGGCGTATTAGCCTTTCAAGAGTGCATGTGTATTTCCTTGTATCGTTTTTCCTAATATGACATTCTCAAAACATCAGGTAAGTTCTTAAAGTAAGATAAGATACGATGGACCGTTATTAATCCCCGTGGGGAAATTCAGTAGTTTAACAGCAACAGGGTGAGAATGAAAAACAGGACAGAACAGATTAATTAATACAATTAAAGATAAAAGAGGAGGGGGGGGGGGGGGGGCTTAAATTGTTAAGATTCTGATAATTATTCACGGCACATGGCCCGTACATCCTCTCCTCGACGCAGGGAAGTCGTCCTGTCTCCTTAGCAGAGAAACACCCCCAAAGCATAATGTTTCCACCTCCATGCTTGACGGTGGTAACATTTTAATGCAAATACATTTTTATCTTTTATATAATGTAAATTTCTGGATTTCATTTTTGATGTAGATCAGCTGTTTATTTCACATGAGTTCCAGTGTGGCAGCTTTTCACGGCTCCCCCTGGTGGATCCATGATCCATTGCTGCTGGTTTCATTATAATTAAATGTATTTATCAAGGGGGCGTTTCGAGTCCTGCGGGGGGGTTTTCCTTTTCAGCAGGGGCCCACCCCGTGCCGATCACGGACCCGCACGGGTAGGCGTCTGAAACGAAGCGCTACATCTGTACTCTCACCGTTTATATAAACCTACCATTACAATTATAGACTGTTGTAAGTGGGCAAATTTACAACAGGGATTAAATACTTATGTCTGATAATAAATAATACATGGTATTTGTATAGCGCTTTTCCCGGTGCTCAAAGACGCTTTACATTATGTTACGGGACACTTTTATCCTTACAATACTTTCACTCATCATCCGGTTTCATTCCATTCAATACTGTGGACATGTCTTGCCCAAGGACACAGCGGCATGCTTACTGCGAGGCTGTCAAGGCGGGATTGAACCGGTGCCCCCTGATCTGAAGATGAGCGCACTACCCACTGAGCAGCAACCGCCCCAGATCAATCTCATTCACAAATCAATCAAAGTATGAAATGTAATTATTTTTACATTTTAAATGGATTTAACTAGAAACATATTGAGGTTTGCGAGACTCCTTGTGTATGTGAACAACTACAGGTATAAGATTCGTAATGTAATGATGGTTTTCTTATTACATTTCAATTGTCTGATTATGGCTTTACATGGTATACATGTTATAGAATGTCTAGTCTTGACGTTAACAAACTTCTGAGTCTCTAATATGTTGTGTTTGTGACAGCTTGTGTGTGAAAACCAGCAAGACTGCCACCAGGTGTCAGTGTTTCCTCTGCTGACTAATATTCACAGGACATGGCAGTAGAGGTCTTAGGGGAATCTCAACACAGCATGCTGTCAACCCGCACTCTGCTGTTCCTCAGCGCTGCTCCCCTCCCTCCTTTAATTACAAGCGGTAACTTACCGTCACAGCAGGCATAACAACAGCCGATGTTTTAATGTGAGTGTTTCCCCGGGAAACAAACACAACTTTTTTATTTTAAGAATTACGTTATAAATTAATCTGAGAGCCGCAAAAAGAGGAGGTGGGGCCCGCCATTTGCCCATCCCTGCTTTAGATGCTAGAGCAGCGGGTCCCAACCTGAAGGCAAATATTTGTATTTCCTTTTTTTTGTATTTTTTATATTTTGTACAGGCTTGAGACACAAACATGGACATACCAATAATATATAGGAGATGACATTCCCATCTCAGACAAAAACAAAACAAAAACAGAAGAAATAAAGATACAGTCAGTAGGATCACTTCAACATTTCACAAACAAAAATAGGTTGACAACCAAATACCACCAAAACACAACATGGCATATTTATTGTTCCTTTAATCCCACTCTTCGTTAGAGCTAATTCTTTCCCATTTCACGGTGTGATATGAGCCTTAAATCTTTTGTGGCAATCATTTTTTTAATCTACTCTTCAAACACCTTAAATTAAGATTAATCCTTGATTGACTTTTAAAAATATGTATTTTAGCCAGAAGAACTGTGTGTGGTCTTCATCTAAAAGGCCAAATAAAATATTAAAGGGTGTAAATGTAAATTCAATATTTGTCACCAAATAATTTTCAAAACATTAAGATTTGTGTGGAAACATTTTCATTATAAAGATTTTTTTTTATTTTAACCTATTTTCCTTTCTCTTTCTTGATCCTCCTTAGCAACGCTCATCACAGTCTAACGTCATCACAGTCCTAGCAACGGTCATCACAGTCCTTAGCAACGGTCATCACAGTCCTTAGCAACGGTCATCACAGTCCTTAGCAACGGTCATCACAGTCCTTAGCAACGGTCATTACAGTCCTTAGCAACGGTCATCACAGTCCTTGACAGCGGTCTGTTCTTCTGGATTTACAATGTGTCACATGTTCTGAATTGACCAATCAGAACCTTATTCAGCCTCAGTATTGTTTATATGGTTGAATGTGGGCCCCGAAAACATTTTTGATTCTTCAGCGGGCCCTGAGTTGAAAAAGGTTGGGAACCGCTGAGCTTATGTGAGATCTTATGTGAGTCCACATTTAATCTTCCTGTTTTGTTGCACTGTAGTAGTGGTTACATTTACTTGTATTAGATTATTATGTATGACACCTTTGATAGGTTTTACCTTAAACGTATAGATAAGGTTATGTAGTGTAATGTGTGTTTGTTACTACACATACAACTATGTATCAAATATTCACCAGTTACCTCCTCCCTACGCTGGTGACAGATGTGAGGAGTCAGACATTTTAAATCAAACACCACGAAGCCCCGGTGAAATACACTCCATAATAATTCATCAAAACAGATCAACAGGGAGATTCACACCGTGTGCTTCGCTCCCGTTACGCCCTCACAGGATATCAAATCATTCTTAAACAAATGTTCTGAAAATCTCCAGCAGAGGTTTTTACTCTTCTCTTTCTTCATGATCTTCTTCTCCATCATCTCCCACACCTAAAGACACACACACACACACACACACACACACACACACACACACACACACACACACACACACACACTACAAAACACTACACACACACACACACACACACACACACACACACACACACACACAACACACACACACACACACACACACACACACACCTTACTGATAAATGACTCCCACGTCTGTTTAGGTTTCTTCAGTCCTTTGGTTTTGTTCTATTGTAAATAAATATGCCCGATTGTTACACTTAAACTTGTCTTGTCTCCCTTCTTTGTCGCAGCCTATGAGCCGGGCTGTAGTCATACAATAATATGCAAAGAAGTTGTGTTAAAAATATTTCTAAAAAGTAATAGTAAAGTATGTCGCACAAAAAGTCATAGTACAGTATACTATGTTGGAAAATATTTTTGTCAAAAAAGTCATGGTACAGTTTGTCAAACATATGAGAAAAGTAATAGTATAGTATATCGGAGAAGTATGTAGATAAATTAGAAAGTATACGGTATAGTATTATTATTTCTCATGTCGAAAAATGTTATATTATACGGAGCCCCCTAGGGGACATGGAGAAGAAAAATAATAATAATTTGAAAAAATCTCGTAATACTTTTCATTTAGTACTTCCTGGTCAGTTCGGCTGCTACGGCAACACAGAAACCACAACAATGGAGTGGTTCATCGATTTGACTTTGAGCTTGGCCTTAAATATAAAGATATAACATCAGTGCTTGGCAATAGGCACGGGTTTCACACATAGACTGTATATATAAAGGGTTTCACATAAGTGAAGACACCTCAAGAGAACACTCAGAGTTATTGACAGCAAAACTTATTTGTATTAAAAAAAAATTCTTCTCCATGTCCCCTAGGGGGCTCTGTAATATTAAGGTTTTTCATCCAATTAAAAAAAAAAGGCATAGACCGTGATTAGAAAATTGTAAAAAAAAAATAAATAGTAACAAGTAATAGTATGAAATAAAAAAGTCAGAAAATGTTTGAAAAGACTTAAAAGGTATAGCAGTGCTTGAGATTACTAAGTTACTACACAAATCATAGAAGTTAAATTAAAAGTAGCCATTATAATGTAATGTTTTCATTTCCTTGATCACAGTGTTTCTGAGGTCACATGGCGTGTGTGTGTGTGTGTGTGTGTGTGTGTGTGTCTTTAGTGAGGGATGTGTTACCGGAGGAGAAGTGGATGTTCCTCAGCAGCTCAGCGAGGTCGTCTGTATCGAGAACAAAGTGACTCGCACTCTCAAACCGGACCTCAGGACGCTCCAAGTGAGAGGCTTGTCACCGCCATCCTGACACACACACACACACCACACACACCACACACACACACACCATTAATGTAAGATTTAGTTTATTAAGATCATCGTACACTATTATTATTAAATCGGCCCTGATCCCTAGATGCAGACTCAGAGCTTCGTCACAAACTTGACTTACTTTTCTAGAAGGGACTTCAGCGCTCTGTGAGAGTGAAGAAGAAGAGAGAGAGAGAGAGAGAGAGAGAGAGAGAGAGAGGAGAGAGAGGAGAGAGAGGAGACGAGAGGAGAGAGAGAGAGACAGAGAGAGAGAGAGAGAGAGAGAGAGGGAGGAGAGAGGGAGAGAGAGAGGAGAGACAATGAATCCCACTTCAGACATTCCATGATACAAAAAATAACGTTATTACATTTTAAGAAATACTTCCTGGTGTTTACTGCCTGCTACACACACACCACCCACACCCACACCCACACCCCACCCACACCACACACACACACACACACACCACACACACACACACACTAGAGTATCACCACCCCCCCCCACACACACACACACACACACACACACACACACACGCACACACACACACACACACACACACACACACACCACACACACACACACACGCACACACACACCTAGAGTATCTCTCTCACACACACACACACACACACACACACACACACACACAGTCACAGACACACACACACACACACACACACACACACACACACACACACACACACACACACACACACACCTAGAGTATCACACACACCACACACACACACACACACACACACACACACACACACACTCACACACACACACACACACACACACACCTGTATGAACAGAGGCATGTGTGGCTCCTCCATTGATTGGATTGGCGGCCTCCAGCAGAGCGACGGCGGCCTCCAGCTGCTCGCTGTGTCGACCAATCAGAGAGCGGAGGCTCCTCAGTGTGTCGTCGTGACGTTTGGAGATCAGCCCCACCAGGTCCTGCTTCCTCTCGTCCAGGATGTTCACCAGAGCCTCGAAGCGCTCCTCCAGACGCTCCCTCTGGCGCTGACCGTTCTCCTGAGGCGACGCAGCACACGGGTTATTATTCAGGAATACAATTATAAACTTTTTCATAATAACCTGTTCGTCTGCTTGCATACTCGTTATCAACCTACTTTGAGCATGCTCATCTCTTTCATGAGATAAGCATGCTCATTATCAAACTGCTTTGAGCATGCTCATCTCTTTCATAGATGATATACAATGAAACACATTTTGATTCAGAGTTGGAAAAGTGCAAATATAAAAACCAAAATGAAAGACAGTAAGGTGCAATGTGTGTGTGTGTGTGTGTGTGTGTGTGTGTGTGTGTGTGTGTGTGTGTGTGTGGGTGTGTTTGCGTGTGTGGGTGTGTGTGTGTGTGTGTGCGTGTGCGTGTGTGTGTGCGTGTGTGGTGTGTGTGTGTGTGCGTGTGTTTGTTTGCATGTGTTTGCGTGTGTGTGTGTCTGTGTGTGTGTGTGTGTGTGGTGTGCGTGTGTGTGTGTGTGTGTGTGTTTGTGTGTGTGTTTGTGTGTGTGTGTGTGTGTGTGTGTGTGTGTGTGCGTGTGTGTGTGTGCGTGTGTGTGCATGTGTGTGTGCGCGTGTGTGTGTGTGTGTGTGTGTGCGTGTGTGTGTCTGACCTCCACACCAGCAGCACATCTCTTCCATCTCCGAGATGAGAGTCTGGATGTGATCGTTGTTGGCCACCAACATGGCGATGCCGTCGCTCAGGTCCGTCTGCAAACATCCACAACAACAACAACAACAACAACATCACGACATGTAATCAACATCTGAGAGCTAATATTTCCTCTGTTGTTGTTTTGGCTGAGTTCCATTTGATTATAACCTTTCCTTTTCTTTGAGTCGTGTTGGTGAAATGTGATTAATAAAACCTTTCCATTTTCCAAAACCTTTTCCACCATTTAATTGTGAAATCTCTCATGTACTAAATGGTAACCCTGGAAACCTGATCGGTCGCAGATACAGTTTCTCTTTCAGCAAATTCCTAATATTACTGGACATTTTGGGTTTTATTCACAAATCAAGACTTCGACCAATCAGACTCCTTACCTTAGATATGTATTTCTTTTGCAGATTCAGAAATGTTTTCTCTTTTAAGACCACAGATGGAAACGAGCTATTAGCTATAATCTGGCATATTGCATCTCTTCTCTTTGCTGAGATTAATGTTTTTGTATCCATGGTCCTTCTATAAATAAATAAATAAATAAATAAACACACACATGTAGAAGACTGTGCAGTATTGGCAGAGGAATGCACCATCAGTACTTTCCAAAGAGAAACCCTCAAACACAATACCCTGAGTCACCGTCTGTCAGGAGAATCTTTTAATACTGTGTTATAACTTCAGCGTCATTCAAACTGTTCGTAGCAGTCGCACTCATCCTCTCTGCAGGCCATGATTAAATTAGAGCAGCAACTTTTGTTTTCCACCTTAACCTTTGCATGAAGACGGAGGAGGACAACTTTCCTCTTGTGCTCTGAATCTCAGACGAGCGATTCAGAGACAGAGTGAGAGATCGAGAGGCCGACTGCTCCATAGCAAACATGCTGCTGACGCTGCGTCACCAAGCCGCTGCCTGACCGAGGTCTCTGAGCGACCGAGCATCAGTCAATAATGTGGTATGTTTCATGCTAGTTATTAAAACACCGTCTGGCATCACCATGAACGCTGTTTCCAGTGTTTACAGACAGCGTTTATTGGTGGGTCAAAGTAGTCATTTATTCAAGTATAATCAAAGTATATTTCTTCGGTTTTCCATGTTATGCTATGTTCCACTTCTACTCCACAGCTTCTTAAGAGGAAACAAAGTGTATTTTCATTACACACAGTTAAGAAAGAAAATCCGATTACATGACATGACTCAGTACTGTGGACAGTGTCTCACACAACGACATGCTGACTGCAGTGGGGTTTGAACCTGACCCCAACAGCAACGCACCGCCACTGCGCCACACGCCTCCCATCACATGAATATTCAGTGAATCTTTGTTTTTTCTACACCAGACAAATTATGATTGATGCAGAAATATTAACAATATGAAAATACCCCGACATAGAGAATCATTCATAGCTAATGAGGCAAACGTCTTCTACTTTGACTTTAGGTAGTTAAAGAACGTTTTGCTGATAATCTTTCTTCACTTTTACTTAAAGGTGGGGTGGGTAATTCACTTCAGAAACACTTGTTATATTCCATGGAATGCTCTTAACATCCGGATAGCAATGAATATATTAAATACTACTTGTATTGTACTACTTGTTGATAGAAATCAACACGTAATGAACTAAGACCCCACGGTGTGATGATTGATAGGTGTGTGGGTTGTCTTTCATGTTGACACGCAGAAAAATGTTATAATAAACATCCATACTGTGTTAAATGGATATATCCGCCTTCTTTCATTTATCTTTCCATTCCCAACAATATACATAAAGAAATGGCATATGTTGGACATAGTTCGAATGGTGATTAATCTGATTAATAAATTTTTAAGCTGTGATTAATCTGATTACAAATTGTAATCGTTTGACAGCCCTAATTAGAACAAATAGATACTTCTTCCACCACGCTGTGCTTGCATTTGCACTGGGTGTAAGTCAAAGTGCATCCTGGGAAAGCATCACTAGATAGATAGATAGATAGAATTGAAGGGATGAACCCCTCTGTAATGGTCACACATGCAGAGCACACAGTGACATGTGCTCTCTGCTTTTAACCCATCGTATACCAGGAGTGTAGTACTAGGAGCAGTGGGCAGCTAGTGTACAGCGCCCAGGGAGCAATGGGAGTGTCCGGTGCCTTGCTCAAGGGCACCACGGCAGGGCAAACTGGGACCTCTCCAAGTAGCAGTCCACACTCCATATGTAGGTCTGTTCGGGGACTTGAACCGGTGACTCTACGGATCCCAGTCCAAGCTCTACTAACTGAGCCACTGCCGGACTAAACCCCAGATAAAGGCCATCATCTGTTTTAGAAAGTCAAATAAAACATCTAACAGTTTTTACACAACTTCGAAATGTAAGGTTTAAAGTTAAGTTACTATTTTCATTCTTAAACACTGAATTGAAGTCATTCGGAGTGATATGATGAGACGCGGAGAACAAAGAGAAGCGTATTAAAGATTGTGAAGCTGTGGTGACTGGTTATAAAATGACATGGCAATAAACCCTATTTAATTGAGTCTTAAATTACATTATTTAATTTCATATTCTGTTCTTGTACATTCTATTGACATGTATGTGGACTTTTTGCACTACTTTGTATTTGTATATGTTGCATTGTTGGAGGAGCTCAGGTCAGAAGGATGTCCTGGCCATTTCTACTCTGCAGCCTTGAGTCCTTTGAAACATGTCGTCATGAAAGAAGCCTACCTTCTGCCTCAGGTAGACGCTGCTGAGCGGAGCCACGTCGCACGCTTTGTGTTTCCCGAACACTTTGCACATGGAGCAGGTGGGCGTCTCACAGGAGAGGCAGTAGATGTTGATCCTCTCCTCCTCGTGATCCTCGCACACGAGCTGCTGCTGCTGCTGCTGCTGCTGCTGCTGCTCGGGCTTCATGGGGACAGGCCTGGGACAGATACACAGAGTAACAACTATAGACATAAATCATCTAACTTGCATGCATACTTTAAGTACATGTATATTGAATTAATACATTAGGTACAACAATCTAATACAAATACGTAAATATATACATATATGCATGTACAGAATCATAATATACCGTATATAAAATATATACATGGGTTAATAATAATGTTTTGTCAGAGCTTGAGGAAATGGCTCCAGTCCAGCAGGTGGAGACAGGGAGCCTAGGGTGTGGTTCCACTGAGAGGTGGCTCAAAGGAAGTGAGCTTCCGATTTAATGAGCTAAATGCAGCACACCTGAGGAACAGGAGAGGAGAGGAGAGGAGAGGAGAGGAGAGGAGAGGAGAGGAGGAGGAGAGGGAGAGGAGAGGAGAGGAGAGGATCATGAGAGGAGAGGAGAGGAGAGGAGAGGACATGTCATGGAGAGGAGAGGAGAGGAGAGGACATGTCATGGAGAGGAGAGGAGAGGAGAGGACATGTCATGGAGAGGAGAGGACATGTCATGGAGAGGAGAGGAGAGGAGAGGAGGGAGAGGAGAGGAGAGGAGAGGAGAGGAGGGAGGAGAGGCTGCAGGTGATATGTGTGGATGCATTAGTCTGGTTTGATTACATGTATTATTTTCTAGTCGTAAGTAGGAAGCCAACACAAGATGCTGGAATAGAATGGCCTTTGTTGAGATGCAGTTACTTTTGATTAGATGTTAAGTTGAATTGTTACTTGGTTATGGAGCAGGAAAGAAAGTGCTTGTTAAAGGATGGCATGTTTTTTATTGAAATGTTTGTTTGCCTAAAATGAATGAAAATATGTTTTGTGTTGAAGGTTTTCAGGCTAAAGACTAAATGAGCATCACGAGGCTAAGAAGAAGCTGCATCACTCAAAGAAAGAGGAAGAGGTTCAGGTCGGAGTCCCATGTGTCCTTTTGGAAGGAATCGAGCCTTTTTCAAGTTTAGAGTCAATCAACCAATCAGAACTTGACTAATAATAATAAATAAATACAATCCAAATGTACCATTCCTATCTACATGCAGTATATATGCAATTAATAAATACAACTGAATAAAGAAATAAATATATAGAATAATATATATATATACTGGAACAAATATGTATAAAAGAAAGATATTTATGTAAAGAAGGCACAGTTTTAAAATACAAAGGCGGATTCTATAACACACTATAATATACCAACTTAAATATTAACGTTGGACACAATAAACAGGACAAGTGTGCAGAGTAGACGAGTGGATATTTAAATACAATGAGGCTAATAATGCAGGGTTTCTGTACAGCAGCAACTGGCCCACGACACCTCCTAAGTCTCCTCGAGTGACTGCATGGACGCAGAAGGACAGAAACGAGGCTCCATCGAGCTCTGACGTCGGTGTCCGACAGAAAGGATGATTAAGTCACGAGGAATCTTTTACGCACAGAGACGATGAGGAACTACAAAACACTTGTGAACAATCACATCTATTTTAGCCCACACAGATAGTGAGGGGACTCCTGTCCTTCTCTCTTTCTGTCCTTCTGTCCTATATCCTTCTGTCCTTCTCTCTTTCTGTCCTTCTGTCCTATATCCTTCTGTCCTTCTGTCCTATATCCTTCTGTCCTTCTCTCTTTCTGTCCTTCTGTCCTATATCCTTCTGTCCTTCTGTCCTATATCCTTCTGTCTTTCTCTCTTCTGTCCTTCTGTCCTATATCCTTCTGTCTTTCTCTCTTTCTGTCCTTCTGTCCTATATACTTCTGTCCTTCTGTCCTATATCCTTCTGTCCTTCTGTCCTATATCCTTCTCTCTTTCTGTCCTTCTGTCCTATATCCTTCTGTCCTTCTGTCCTATATCCTTCTGTCCTATATCCTTCTGTCCTTCTCTCTTTCTGTCCTCCAGTCCTTCTTCCTTCTGTCCTATATCCTTCTGTCCTTCTCTCTTTCTGTCCTTCTGTCCTATATCCTTCTGTCCTCTCTTTCTGTCCTCCATTCCTTCTTCCTTATGTCCTTCTGCCCTTCTGTCCTATATCCTTCTGTATTTCTTCCTTCTGTCCTTCTTCCTTCTGTCCTCCTGTCTTTGTGTCCTTCTATCATTATGTCCTCATGTCCTCTGTCCTTATTCCTCCTGTCCTCCTGTCCTTCTTCCTTCTCATTCTGTCCTGTCTTTCTGTCCTTTTCCTTCTATCCTTCTCTCTTCTTCCTCCTGTCTCCTCTCCTTCTGTCCTCCTGTTCTTCTGTCCTTCTTACTTCTGTCCTCCTGTCCTTGTGTCCTTCTGTCTCTGCCAGCACTGACTCAGTGAGCGTCTATTTTAGAGTGAGGACGAGTTGTAGAGAGTGGACGATTATAAAACAGCCAGATGGACTGAAGAGGATTCTACTCGCATACAAAATGGTAGAGAGCAAAACACTTCAGACGACATCGTGCAGTCGAGCATCCGCAGATACAGAAAGAAGTGAACACAGCTCTGACCGAAGGGATAACTGTAACACCTGCTGACTTTGCAATGTAGGCAAAGTCCCCCCCAACAAGCACCAAGGTCACAGAAGAAAGGCTCACCAAGTAGACACAAGTAACCCCTATCATGTAATCAGAAGTTTAACGTCTGGCATGAGACGCATCGTGTATCAATAAACGTGTCTGTCTATTCGGCGACCGTGGCTGAGAGGGAGTGCGGTCGTCTTCCCACCAGAAGACACCTTACATGTTATTCTGATTTTCTTCTACTTCCTGATTTGTTTTCCTTGCAGTGTCTAACATCTTCCACTGTGGGGTCAACCTGTGACTGATGCTGGATTCAACCTCTTGCAGTAACACGACTTGATACATATATAAAAAGACCTTTCGAAAAGCGTTGTATCAGTGCTGACATCATGCACTGATAATGTGTTGGGAACATGTATTCCTAATTAACCTGTTTTATTATAACTAACAGATATTGTTTTTATCATTTCAGTCCTGAAAAATGTAATTATCCTGGTTCGCCCATGTGACAAATGTTATTATTAAAGTGAATACAATGAAGAAATAATAATAATAATAATCCTTATATTTATCATAGCGCTTTATTAATACACATTACACACACACGTAATGGTCATCTACTGTGGACAATACCCACCGGAGCGAAGTGTCTGGCCCAAGGACACACCGGCCTGACGCAGAGGGGCGCGAGCGGGTTTCGAACTGGAGTTCCCCAACGCCCCCTTGATCTGACGAACGCACAGCCCACTGCGCCACTCGTCCCGAAATGAACCATGAATTCTAATTCTCTCAAATAACATCGTGTTTTTTCTCTTCAAACCCGCTGCACAGTTTAATCAGCCAGAAAACCTACTGCAATAATAACGTCTCCTCTGCACCGCTGCCAGAGAGAGGGCACTCCCACACCACTGCTGCCCCCTGCCGGTGTTCCTCCATGACTACAACAACACCGAGTGACTGCAGACTCCAATAAAGACCTCGGTGTGTTGGGAGAGTGACGCACCGCTGAGCAAAGACGTGATGTTGAGGGACATTTTCCCATGTTGGTGATTGAAAATAATGATTACATTCATCTTGTGGTTTGCTGATTGTTAGAAAATACCGTTATATTGATAACATGTTGTTATAGTGTTTAAAACTTACATTGAAGTGTTTTATAAACCATTAAATACAAGTTTATACATTACTTGTAAATGTTAAATGAAGGGGTGACAGTAAGTTCTGTAAACTTACACACACAGATAATACCGGCACATACAACACACACCACACCACACACACACACACACACACACACACACACACACACACACACCACACGCACACACCTGCTGGCCTCCTGCTGTCTGTACAGTCCAGGATGTTCTCCACCAGTAGTTCCTCTGCAGACCCGTACCACCCGTGCCGGTCCAGCAGAACCTCCTGTCTGCAGGACGGGCAGCGGAACCGAGAGCCGATGGAGGAGGAAGAGGAGGAGGAGGAAGAAGAGCGGGACTGCCAGAGGGGGTTAGACGACTGGAGGAAGAGAGAAGGATTCAAGGATTCAAAGCTTTGCTGTCATGTGCACAATACAATGTATGCATGTCTGTACTTCATTTGATGTTCTTGTACTTCACCTGCTTATGTTAATGAAGTTATTTTATACTTCTACTCCAATACATTTTGGAAGCAATGCATCAGTAATCACAATCCAGTAATGTTATATTTTATTCTGAAATGGGAAGTACTTTTACTTTTGGTACTTCATGTATATTTGGACGCCAATATCTGTGTAGTTTTACTTAAGTTATATTTGAAGTGCTACACTTTTACCTTTAAAAGTGAATATTTTTACATGTTAGGGTCAAAACACACTATAAAAAATAATGTATTTGAAATGGTGTCGGCATTTGTTGGAATGATGGCAGGACGTGCGAAATTGAATTGATTTATTTAAAACAAGGAACAGTGTACATTAATCAACATACTAAAAAACATGTAAAAGTACTCGATAGCCAAAAGGCGAGTTTTCATCGATAGTCCCTTGCCAGATGGTGATAGACATCCTAAAAGCAATAATGAAAATACCACAACTGTGATATACCATTGTACACATTTACAATAGATGACATCACTGAATACAGATAAGAGCAAGTCATGATAATAAATAAAACAATTGATGGAGGATCATGTTCTTCTGTATATGTTGCACATTTGTCTTTTAAAATGCACGGCTCTTCAACTTTAAATTAGTAAATAATCCTATTTTATTATATTTACTTTTTTATAGTTGTATTTCTTGTAAACATGTCTTAAAGGTGGGGTAGGTACGTTTTAGAAACCGGCTCGAGATACACTTTTGTTATATTCCATGGAATGCTCTTAACATCCCGATAGCAATGAATATCTGAAGTGCTTTGACAAAAAATACATAAAAAAATGTCATCTGTAGAAGCCGTGATACTGTAAAAAGTACAATGGCCGACCTGCCTGTCAGCCTTCCATCGGGGCACAAACTTACCTCGTGCCCTCATTGGTCATGTGCGCGTTCGTGTGTGTTGGAGGAGGGGCTCTGTGAGGAAGTGGCAGATTTTCTCCGGTTGTGTATTTTCAAATTCTAGCGATCTCGAGCCGGTTCTCAAACTTACCTACCCCACCTTTAATGTCGTAGTAGTCCTTTATTTGCTTCTTTTTACAATTAAATCCCTCTTTTGTATGCACCATGAGTCAAAAGAGTACAGACCGAGCGATCATAATACCGTTTCCCACAATCCCGAATACAAATATATATAAAAATATGTATAAAATATCTATATCCTATATATACACAATCAACAGACACATGTATACATCATTATACATATACATTAAACATCAAAGTCCTTGTAAATGTAAACCTACTTGGCAATAAAACTGATTCCGATTCTGAAATTAAATAAATAAATAACTCGGAACCTGTGAAACGAACAGCCACGAGGACTCACCTGGAACATGTCGTTGGCACACTTCCTGCAGAGGTTGTGCTGGCAGGGCAGGATGACCACGGGTTTGGAGAACATCTCCAGACACACGGGGCAGATCAGCTGCTTCTCCAGGTTCTCCATGATGGTTCCACGTCCAGAAACCACGTCCAGAACCAGGTCCAGATCTGCCTTCTGACGGGGGCCTGAGGGCGAAGTTCATCCCCTCCAGGAACCACGCGCCAAATCCAAGAGAGTAACGAGAAGGGGAGGTGAATATTAAGGGGATAGTTGAGATTTTAGGGGTGTTTTTTGTCGTATTTCGTCTCTGTTCTGTTCTGGATCTTTCTCCAGCTGTCTATCCCTGTCTACCCCCATGCGAAGACCCTCCCATGCCCCCTGCCTCCGTCCCACAGCAGCCCCACTGTTGCCTGTTGGTATTTTTAGCTCCGGGGTTTGTTCTGGCTTGGGTTACTGTCTAAACTCAGGGCGTGGCGCAGGATCAGGACGAGGGTCATCTCCAGAGTTCAAATGATGAAGTCTGTATGCAGTCTGATCCCTCAGAGGGGGTCCGGGGGACATGAGGGGGTCCGGGGGACATGAGGGGGTCCGCGGGACATACGCAATGAAGCCTCTGGTCGCCATGTTGGAGGTCATTCTCACTTATGGATAAACACATCACTCCATTTCTAGACGTAGCCGTCATTGGTCGCAGTTTACGCAGAGATTTTGAGGGGAAAGTATTGGTTTGTGTTGTTTAGCAAGGAGTGCATCCATGTTCCCAGGTTCTTCAAGTACTGTATGTTCCAGGTACACATCGTTTCAATATTACACATTAAAGAGAGCTCTCAAATACATTGAATTCTTAATTATTATTTTTTGTCAAAAATATTTAATATGCTTGCCTGTTGTTCATACACGTGTCAGGGAGAAAATCATCTGGTATTTAATATAATAAATAAAATAAATAATAAAATAAATAAATAAAAAAGTAATTATAATACATTTAAAATATTATTTTTTTTAAAGTGAAAAAAAGTGTGAAAAAAACAATATATATACAATAATACTTTTTAAACAATAATTGAACGGAGTAGTCTTTTAATAGATATTAATAGGGGGGCGTGTGGTGCAGTGGGTTGTGCGTGTGGTGGCAGTGGCCAGGTTCAAACCCCACTGCAGTCAGCATGTCGTTGTGTCCCTGAGGGCCCTTCTCACTTCGGTTAAATGGATTCCTTGCGTCCCTCACTTGCGTCGTTTCCCTGCGACTAGTCCCTCCCACCAGGGAAGCAAGGAGAGACGCAAGGAAACCACGAGAAGCAGGGAAATGAGTTTTAAGAGCAATGGGACGTCCTTTCCTCCGGAGCGTCACGTGAAGCGACGTCCGTTTGTGATGACGCCGCACAGCTGATCGTCTGACAGCAGCTCTGTCCCCGTTATTTCCACACACACCCCCCGCCTCTGTTACTACACATTTACTGACACAAACATGTGTATCATCTGTTGTAGACCCAAATACATTAAATACAATAAGAACTCATTCTCAAAAAAGATAAACGCCCTTCTTTAAATGTATAAACGAAAAAAAGCGATCATGAAAATGTTTCTAATAAATGAAGAAAATGATTTGTGACCGCTTTGTTGTTCAGATATATCACATATTTGTAACTAAATGATACATTAATTGAAACAAAACACAGTTTAAACTGAGGAGTGACTCCCGTGAGGTTCATGTATCTTCTTCACTCCGCTGGGAAACTGCTCTCATGTCAAGAAGCATCAGATCAGTGCATGCACTGCCTCGTCCAATCAGTGAGCGATACACAGTAAGGGGGCGGGGCGAGTGTCTGAGGATTTCATCGAAGGATGGTCTGGCGCTGGTCTGGTGGTTCCTCGGTTATAGCTCCTCCATTATAGCTCCTCGCTCCTCGCTCATCCGTCAAAAAAGACGCTACTCAAGATGGCGCAGACAAATCTAACTTCCGGTGAGAACCGAGGAGCGAGGAAATGACAAATAAGAGAAGTGAGAAGGGCCCTGAGACTCTTCACCCCAAATTGCTCCTGTGGGGATTGTCCACAGTATTGAGAATGTAAGTCGCTTTGGATAAAAGCGTCTAACAAGTGACATGTAATGTAATGTAATATTAAACTTGGATATGTTTTAACCCTAATGCTAAAATAATTACACTTGTTTGTGATTTGCCTACTGGATCTGACTTTCAAGTATGTACAATGTTTACTTGTAACCATACCTGCCTCTTTCCTTTGATTCACTACAATGAGAAACACATATAATACGTTGGACCTTTAATAACCCACTCATACCACGTGATGAGTGATTGATTAAGTCATCGAGCCAGAAGCAGCAGCGTGGAAAAAGATATAAATAAAGTTAGAAATTAGATCTTCAGATAAAGCTGAATGGGAATCCTGAACAAAGACAGCTCGTGGAAACATTTCACAAACCTTTATCTGAGTCGAGCACGCCATCTACAGGCATAACTCTTTTTCAAAGCATTAGGAACACAATGTTTTTATACTGAATGTCTTGAAGTTCAGAAAAGTTGGTCTCAGTAGTTTGTTGGGGGGGATTTAGGGACTTTAATGAACTGACAAGAGGCTTTTCCTCCACAACTACAGATACAAATAAATGGTATCTTTCTGGAATGCAAATTGAAAAACCTGCACGACCGTTTATTTGTTGTCCTGTTCTTTTCTTGTGTTGCAAACATGGACTAAACCAGGGGTGTCAAACTCAATTTCATCGCGGGCCACATCAGCATTATGGTTGCACTCAAAGGGCCGGTTGTAACGTTAAGACTATATAAAAATACATATATAAATATATCATATATATAAAATAATGTATTATATTACATGATTGCCTCTGCATTGGATTATCATCGGATAGGGTAATAACTTCATAATTAACTACGTCTGAAAGCAGAAGTCTAGGGCAAATAATTGCAAGTCTTTTCAGTGCGTATGTCCCAAAATGATTTAAAAAGAAAAGCCAAATTCTGGAGAAAAAAGAAATAGAAGTGACATTTTGAAATAAAAATCTAATTCTGAGAAAAAGGAATTCTATGAAAAAATGCATATTTTGAAGAAAAAAAAGGCAAATTCTGAGAAAAAAGTCATATTTGAAATGCATTGTGGGACATGTAGTTTATGGGCAACGTGCTTCTGTAGCATGTGACCGTATAATAAACATATTATATTCTTTGCAAGCTCTTGTGGGGCCACATAAAATGAAGTCGCGGGCCGAATGTGGCCCCCGGGCCTTGAGTTTGACACCCCTGGACTAAACACTTGCGCTCCTTCCTCACCAGAGTACCTATGATGTGATGCAGTGTTCCTAGATTTAAAAGTAACATATCAGGAAGCTGCTTTTTTACACTGCAATCTCATAATGGAAATAGCTAGTAAGCATATTTTGAAATGTTATTTTCTTAACTAAAAGTGTTGATGGTCAAGAAAGGGACTTTGAATGATGTGCATGGAGTTGCACTGGAGACTAGAAGTTCTTTTTAAATCCATTTTTATGTTTGTTTTTAAATAATACTTTTAAGTGCTGCCATACAGATTTATTTTTTCATGCTACTC
This sequence comes from Chaenocephalus aceratus, assembly GCA_023974075.1. Lineage (NCBI taxonomy): Eukaryota > Metazoa > Chordata > Actinopteri > Perciformes > Channichthyidae > Chaenocephalus > Chaenocephalus aceratus. Next base: position 228,775 of record JAMFTG010000156.1, on the reverse strand, counting down.
TTTAGTTGTTTCAAAATCCATCCTAAGCAGGTTCTTAACCATATTATTTTGATCCTCAACATTAAATATTTCCCAGAGTCCTCAAGTGAACCTAGAAATGTTGATACCCCAACGTTTTTTTGATAGAAATGTACAGTACGGGTCCCCAGCACATAGAAACTTCCGGATGCTAACCTGCATATGTTTTAAATTTGCAAATTTAACACAAGTTGCATATGCAGACAATAGCTACAAATTGGCTTGGCCGATTTGGACATTTCTGAGGGTTTTTGAGGATGTTGAATCCAGTTCTGACATTTTCAGGCTTAGAAAATTGCACTATTAACCAGAAAGTGGTCATATTTGTGCCCTCGGTGGGCGGATTTGATGAAATTTAGAGCGATCTTTGAGATTTAGGGGACTCAAAACTGCTATTTTGACCCTAAAAATGTGCAAAATTGATCCTAAATAACATCCAAACCAGACCAAAATTGTCCAAATCGAACAAGCCATTTTTGCAATTGTCTGCATGCTAATTAATGCAACTTATGCTAATTATGCAAATTGCCCGACATATGCAAGTAAGCATCTGTGCTGTGAACCCGTTCTATACATTCCTATCATAACACTGGGGTACTAACCCTAAACTTGCCCCCCCCCCCCTCCTCGACCCCCAGCAGCTTCCTGATAGGAGAGGAGATGGCAGTGAGGTCAGTGAGCGAACAAACACAAGGTATTTTCTAATCCGGAGAATGGAGTCGGCTAAACAGACTAAGCTATTAATGGGATTACACGACTATTTATAGGCTGGGAGCGGAGCGCTGCTGCAGAGGAAGCTAAACATACAAACAAACACACAGCAGCCACTCATCCTGCAGCTCTGCTCACAGCTTCTGGGTGGAAATGTAACAATAACAATATTGGTTTACAAAATGTAGAAGTGTAGAAATAGAAAGCAGCATTACAGGGAAAATAATCAGTTAAAGTCCAAGGAGCTCAACATTGCATTTAGGTTACAATCTTATTGCTAAAAATCAATCAATAGCAAATGCATATCATGAAAACATTATAAACACACACATTGTAGTTTATTTGGACTCATTCCCACTTACACTGTGCTGCAGCTGCTCAGAATGTGGATACATCCGCCGGCCGCTGAAAATAGTCCCTATCAAATCCATTCCTGTGATTTTTCTATTTATGTTTCTTTCACCTTTTTCATTTTGCCTTATGACAACTCTAAGCCATTTCACACGGGAGGATGCTCTTCGTTAATGATAGTGTTATTGTGTATACTCAAATGCTTTATGGATGTGTGTGTTTACTACATTTATGTGTGGTTTATCTGTGTGTTAGGTGTGTGAGTGTGTATCATCTGTGGATGGGAGCGTATGTGTCTGTATTATCTTATTATTTGTGTGGTGTGTGTCTGTACTACATTTATATGTGTGTGTCAGGGTTTCCGTTAGCCGGTAATTACCGGTTTTTAGCTGGTAACATTTATTAAAAACCGGTAAATTCAAAACCTGCCACTCAAAATGTCTGGTAATAATTAGGAGATTTGTTAGAGATCAGAGATTAGAGATCAGATCAGCTGCTGAGTCTGACGGAGACACACAGCTCTGCATGATCACCTGAAGCCCCGCCCACTGTTTAGCGAGCTGCAGGAGCTGCTTGAGAAACTGACAGGCTGTCAGGAGAGAGAGCGAGAGCGAGAGCGAGAGCGAGAGCGAGAGCGAGAGAGAGGATCCGTTTCTCCCGTGTAATTATTCAAATGTAATGTAAACTTCTGAATAATGTACGTTATCTACTACAAGTAGTTTGTTTGAATGTAATAATTATGTTGTTTGTTGTTTGTGGAATACTTTATTGAAAAATGAATCTGAATTTTTCGATCTGTTACGATTATAAACTGAAGCAATATAAAAATGAGCCCGTGAACTGAGTTTTAAACTGAAGCATATCTGCTCATAGTCCGGTAATTACCTGCTAACGGAAACTCTGCTACACAACTATTATTATTATTATTGAAATATGACCGGTAAGTTTCAAATTTGTCCGGTAAAATAAATTCTGCCCGGACATTTGACCGGCGAGAAAAAATCCTAGCGGAAACCCTGGTGTGTGTGTGTGTGTGTGTGCGCGTGCGTCAGCGTCTTATGACTATAACTGATCCGTTATACGTGAGTAACAGATGGATGTGTGTGGGATGCATTGTTGTGATAGATGGATACAAACAAAGTGTGTTTGTGCTACATTACTGTAGTTACTTCCTGTTATATGGTGCATGGAGAATTACAATTGTCAAGCCCATGGAGGGTTTTAGGGCAATTCTCCTTTACATTTTTTATATTGTATCTCATCAAAAGTGTAAATAAGAAAAACAAAACAAAGAAAAACACAATTTTGTTTCGCTGTGTAACACTAGAACCGCCAGAGGTCGCTGTATACCTAAAACCGCCAACGGGTAAAATGTACCCGCTATTGATTTTCAAGGTACAATGTTCTTTTATTTATCATACAGAACAGTGAGTTTTGATCGCACAGGGATGAAATTTATACCAATATAATCTGTGGACTCTCAGCTTTTCATATGACATAGTTTGTGCAGATAACATGAAGTATAAAATATCGCTCAGAGTGCTGATTTAAACGCTTGGTGTTAGACTTGTGTTTTGTTTAGGTACACATCTCTCTATCTATAACTATCTATCGATCCATCTGTAATGTTCTGTTCTATGGACATATAATTGTCTACATAAACAGGCGACGCGGACTACTTCTCTCATTCCGAGTGTCCATCTTTATTCAACTGGCACGTAACCTGCATGCATTACGTCCTCAACGTGAGCTCAGTCATCCAAGATCTTGTATTCTCCAAGATGTTACACTATCTATCTGTCTATCTCTCTCCATCTATCAATATATCTCTCTCAATCTATCTCTCTATCTATAACTATCTATCTGTCTGTCTGTCTATCTCTCTATCCATCTATCAATCTCTCTCTCTATCTATAAGGAACCGCAGTAGACAAAAGGCATCGCTATAGCAACACGTCATGTTTACGCTGCATTTTCTATGAGGTAAATATTACCAGCTGGCGGATTTGGGTATAAATGGCGTTTTTTTTGGCGATCTTTTCAATCCGACTTCATATTGACAATTGTTAACAACAGAGGGTGCTACATAACACACTTTCAGGAAAAGTCACGGACTGGGAGACTTTAATATGTTATTGAAAAAAAGTTACATACAATCAAAAAACTGCTACGGGTAAAATGTACGTTGGCGGTTCTAGTGCATTCGCTGTTTGTTAAAAAAGTTCAATGGCTGAGCATTTCAGTAAGTTAGTGACACTGTTAAAACAAATGTAACTACAAATTTGCCTCCAAACGGACAAACATATTGCAGCTTTTGGTCTTCTCATTGACATTTCCGACCATAAAACATCAAAGTTTTCCTTCAATCTTTAAAAGTGAATGCAGTAAAACATGATTATGCTCATCCAGCGGCATCAAACATGTTGCAAATTGTTCCAATAAAACACAAACACAGAGACAGGAAGTTATCAAATCCCCCTTTTTTTATTTGGTTGAATTTCACAACAACTCATTTACAGATCGTCCACAGGGAACCACGACGATGACTGAAATACTAACTAAAATAGTCTTTGTCATGTTGCGCTATACTCAATTTCATCCAGTAATGAGAACACAGATGCTCAAAATCACCCACCTGCCCATGGAAGAGCGTTAGCTTCATGCTAACCGTTAATAGCATGGTGTTGCTATCGGGTTAGCACGAAGAATTTAAGCCAGTATTTTAAAGTCGACACACAAATTACTTTAGAGACTGTGATCATCATTTAACACCAACGTTGAGCAACATGTCGAAAGCGCCCATCATAGCCATTTTTTTTAGTAATATTACATTTAAATAAGGTATTTCTACAACGGCGTATTAGGGCCATTGTATAAGAATAATAGTTACTGAGCGGAGGAAGGGGGGTAATATGGTGAGTTATTTACATTAAAGGTGGGGTACGTAATTCACTTCAGAATCACTTGTTTTATTCCATGGAATGATCTTAACATCCCGATAGCAATGAATACATTAAATGCTTTGACAATAAATACATTTAAAAAAATTCATCTGTGGAAGCCGTAGTACTGTAAAAAGCACAAACTTATCTCGTGCCCTCATTGGTCATGTGCGCGTTCGTGTGTGTTGGAGGAGGGGCTCTGTAAGGAAGGGGCAGATTTTTTTCGGCTGCGTGCTTTCAAATTCTAGCATTACCTACCCCACCTTTAAATAAAGTATTTCTGATTCTGATATTCTCTCAGATTAAAAACTCACAAGATTAGAAGTACAGTTTGATTAAAACGGATAACATTTGAACATTTCCGCGATTTCTTTGTGGAAAAGTATAAGCACCTGACTTTCACTCAGTTTTGACTTAATATGTTGCCCCTCTGCTCCAGCACTGCATTTCTTTTTTTTACCCACAATGGCCTTAATACGCCGTTGTATATTCCTATGTTACACGTAAAAATGAAAAATGTATGTACACAGACAACAATTCATCAAACAAGTCCATTAACGACGAGGAATATTGTCACTTGTTTTGCCGTCCTAGGAGTTATTTACAACAATTACAAAAATAATAAATAATATGTCTTCTTGCATTCCTCCGTGAACTCACAGCTTTTACAGCTCAAGCGATTTGACACGATTTGAAGAAAGACAGAAAAATAATTATTCCTGAAATGTTACGGGACGCTTAGAGTTATAATACTTAAGTTTTAGACGTTAGAAAACTGAAATAATGACCTTACAGTCTGCGGACAGTTCCTCTGAAGCTGATATGTAATCCTTCAAAGTCAAATCCAAAATTAAGAGAGATGGAGGTATTTCTTTTTTATAGCTGGTTTATGATCCGTTTGTTATTCTCAGATTGGAGCGATGAGCTTGTTGTTGGTCCTTTACGTAGGTCTACTTTAATTCACCAGGCAATAATATAAATAATAAAGAATTTCAAGCAGCTGAGAGATGACTTTAGCTTAAGCTACACAGGTTAAAAGCAAAAGGAACGCCTTGTAAATGTCACCCTGCCACATGAAAAGGACAATATTCGTTATAAAAATGTAAAATAACTCGCCTACAATTAACACTACTCGGCACTATACAATAATTTCCAGCAGCACATGGAGCGATTCACACAAAGATAACAGTCTTTAAAGGTTTGCATTGGCCATTTTTCAAACATTTGATGACATTGTACAGACAAATAAAGAAAATAAAAGGTTAGCTAGAGCACTTACAGAGTAGGGCTGCTCGATTATGGCAAAAATCATAATTATTTGGGTCAATAATTGAAATCACGATTATTAAAAAACGATTTACTTTGGAAACATACATTTATTGAAAAGAAAAATGTGAACAGTATGTTTTTAACAGTTGATTACCCTGAACTTTACGTATAATTCAACTGAAAAACCAATAAAAAATAAATAATAATAATCGTTCTATTTAGATTATGTTGTTTTCATAATCGTTGCAAGCCAAAATCATAATTGCGATTAAAATACGATTAATTGAGCAGCCCCAACAGAGGATACGGCTTTTTGAAAAGTACCTGTGAGTGATGTGCAAATGCTTTTTAATTAGTAGACCAGGATCCAAAGGGAATATGCGAAAGACCAGAGTTTTACATTTTGAGAGGTGTACGAAGTGAGCAGAAATGTGTGTTTTTGAGTCAGACCACCGACATCTCACAGATCCAGATTCACTAAAGGGTGGCAACAGAAAGGAACCAACCAACACTAGAAATGGAAAGCTAGGGTTTAAAGTACATGTATGTAAATGTGATTATGTTACACTCTATTTACAGGGAATTCAGGCGAATAGACACCAACATGACATCAAAAATGTTCTGCTCAGTCACTGCTGTTTATAGTTCAAGCGCATCACTGTCAATTAGACAGGAAGCCGGGGGGGGGGGATTTATGCAGAACTTACAGAGGACTTATTCTAAAGCTCCTTACACACCAAAACTGACACCAAAGAACACGTCCCGACAGAACGTGGCCTCGCGTCTCTGCGTCTTGGCCATGTGTCGCACTGGAACACACCGCAAAGACTTCAGCCGACGGCCAAGAAGCACGTACGAACTGCGCATGCGTGAGTGGCAATAACTCTCCTTACCAGCAGGCGGCGGTAGTGTGTATTCGTCATTCAAAAGAGGCAACAACCGGAAGACAGACTGCGTGATACACCGAGAGAAGAACAGACTGCGTGATATAAACTAAATAGCGTGTGCGTTCCATGTTCACTCTACAGCGAGAAGCTCACGGGGCTTTCCCGAACCTGCGTCGAGAGCTGGAGTTCAATGAAATCTCAGGTTTGCCTTCTTAATAGTTTGTTTGGGTCCCTCACTTCCATTTCGCTTCTCATGCTCTGATTCGCTAGCTGAACAGCCAATCAGAGTGATTTATTAGGCCGACGGCCTCCCGATTTGACATGTGGAATCGGCGGCGGAAGGTGTCGGCACGGCCGAAAAGACACGACGTGCAGGACACACCAATCGGAGTAGGGCGACATGACATGACGCTCATCGACGGCCCGACATCTATCGACTCCGAAAATCGGCTCGGTGTGTAAGATGTTAAGATGTCCCGCCCCTTAGCCTATTACGTACAATGTGTTGGAGTAAACAAAGGAGTCCAATGGAGGCGTTTCTGCCTTCATTTGAGCCTTTGCAGACCATTGACATGCACAGAAACCGATATAAAGCATAAAAGGGAATCTTGTTCATTCACACCTAATAGTCCGCTTCTCTGGTGCGCACCAGACGACAGTTTGTTACATTGTTTCATTTCTCAGAAGGTTCGGTTTGCGTTCACACAGGCAACACTCAAACGGCCTATAAAGCTTTAAACACAAGTCATGTGCACGGAAATGCTGTTCAACCATTGGTCAGACATTAAGGGGGTAAAAACGCAAATCCCGACTATTTCTACCGGAGCCTCCGCCATGGAGCATCGGCACTTTCGGCAGGTTATTATCATGCTGCTGTTAATCTGGAGACCAACAGACACGGCCCGCGCATATGATTATCTAATCAGACAACGTCCGTTAAAAAACATTATAACTAGGAATGCCAGTGATTATTCGTTACAGTCTCCATAATCGAATATTATTTTTAAAAATCGATTTTATTTATATATTTTTTTATTATTATTTATGTAATTTTTTTACACGGTCGCTCGTGTAAAAAATAATCGATTATTATTCGCCAGGGCTGCCGAATAATAATCGATTATTATTCGCCAGGGCTGCCGAATAATCGATTTTTATCATGGTCAGTTTCTGGCAACCCTAATTATAACACATATAATGAGACGTTCTGCAGTCAGGAGTCTCACCGACGACAGGTGTTCTGACTTTTATAGCTGACGTAGAATTTTTACTTTACACGACACTGTTCAACACTTCATCCTGCTTCACTCTTTAATTAACAACCGCGGATGTCTTGAAAGACTCTTTCGCTAAAGATTTTGAAGATATCAGCGTTCTTGTGACTCGTAAATACTACGCTTCTTATGTTCAGCGATGAACCGCTCCAGAGTTCGCAAGCAAGCGCTCCGAGACCACCTCTTTTAGCGGACCAGAGTCCGGTTGTTTAGTTCACTTCAGAGGTCTGCGTTCACACCGACCCAAACGAACCGCACCAAGCGGCTAACCGCACCAGGGTTCGAATCAACCGGACTATACGAGGCAGGTGTGAACGCACCTCATGAAGAATCCTCCATCCAATTTCAATCCCAAATGATTCTACAAATAAAAATTGAACGAAAACTAAAAATGCTATTAATAAGAGTTTTCATCAAATTAGATACGATTCCCCTTGCAATGCAGTCTAAGTGAATCTGGACCTGAGAGGATAGATAGTTAGTGCATGTGTTACGTGTTGCTCTGGTAATAAGAGGTTACAAATTAAAAGATGAAACGCCCTGAACCGAGTTTAAAAGATTAAAAGAAACCCAAGTGTAACAGACCCGCTTTGCAAGGGGCATAGACCCCAAATGCATAATGTGCAAACAACTTTGACAAACTGAACTGTGGCTTACAGAGGAAATGGCTTTCCAGATATTATTATGGGATGGCTGACTACATGGAGCGTCTATAACATATAGTCTGGCTGCAAGGAGCGCAACGACCTAACAACACATGACTAAGTAATAAAATGTTATCTGTTATTGTCCATTTAGTCCGTAGATTATCTCGGGGGTTGGTTTTTTTTTTTTATCCAAGGATGGCACACGATGACATACGGGCTGGTACGAGTGTGTGTGTGTGTGTGGGGGTTTTGTCTGTATGTACTAAATGTATGTGTGGTTTATCTGTGTGTAATAGGTGTGTGAGTGTGTATCATCTGTGGGTGAGAGTATGTGTGTATCTGTGTGTGTATTATCTTATTATTGGTGTGGTGTGTGTCTATGTGTGTTTTTGTCTGTACTGTGTGTGTGTGTGTGTGTGTGTGTGTGTGTGTGTGTGTGTGTGTGAGCAACCAGAGTCTGCATGTAGATAGTTCTTCATTGTTGTGGGATGGATTGGAGACTGTAGTATTCCAGTGCTGTACAGAATGGGTTGGCATGCATTCGGGGGGAAAAAATGCATGCATGTTGGGGAGGAAAGACTCGACTCCCGATCCATGCTGCAAAGCTCCAGCTCCAGGTTTTGGCTCAGACATTAAAACATCAAAATCTTAATCCAGCAGTAAGTCAGGCAGGCAGTCTCTGCTGCTGCGTCGCATGTCTTCTGTCCCCCCCCACCTCCTCAGTTCCTCCGTTCATGAGAAATGTGGTCGCCTCCAGATTCAAAATGTTTTCTTCAAAAGGATATTCTGAACCAACGCACTTGGCATCTCAAGAGCTTGTTTGAAAGGTGTCAATGCAACAATTAACTGAATGCAATTGTTCGACTTAAGGGAGATGGAGAGGAAATAAAAAGGAAATCCTCCACACCCACGTCGTCGTGCTGCTGGCTTCTGATGTAAACGTCACAAATAGCATCCAATTCCACATCCCCAGAAACCCTGCTAGTTTTTCTTTTTTCGAGGAAAACTCCAAGACAAGTTGAAGGGGAATGAATGTAACCAGGAAAGGCTCCAAACGTCCGAAATGGAGGGTGTCACATCCTTAGTGGTTGTAATGGGAGGTTAAGAACGGATTAGTACCAGGAATGTTTGCCAAGCCGAGCCCAGGATGATTTTTCAAAAATGTTGGCGAAAAAAAAATCACATCTGAGCCAGGTGAGAGGCTGGAAGTGGAAACGGGACTTAAGAGATTTTCAGAGCACATGCAGAAGTTTAATTTGCACGAATACTCCTCCATAACTTGAGTTCTATGGAGGGGGCCGAGAGGCTTTAAGTGCCCACCTTACGGGTGTTTGTCTGGTGGGTGGATTAGGCTGGTGGAGAGGTCAGGGTGGAGGTGAGGGTCTGGATGGTGGATCGGATGTGGATCATAGGCGGGGGGTCCAAAGGCTACAAAAGGGAGAAATCCAGGGGTCAGACTGAGAGTCAAACGGCAACAGTATAAAGGAAATTGAATGTATTTTTGATATTTGTATTTTATTATCTTTGCTTTTTAATGACTGTTTGTAAATCAGAATCCCTTTATTCGTCCCACAGAGGAGACATTTACATTTGTTACAGCAGAAAAGAGCCAAAGACAGCTTAATGTTAACCAAGAAGCATGCATAAAAAATAAATAAAAATAAAAATACATAATGTACAAAATACACATCCTGTAACAGTTCTGAGGATTTAGCAGCCAGGTATATAGAGAGGCGAAGTCCCGCCCATCTACCTCCGACCCATGGGACCTTATTTCGGAAAAGTATGTATTGAAGTCAATGGAGAGAAAGATTATCTCTCGAACCCGTTGAATTGTGCCACGAATTACACACATGATGTTTGTCAATCTTAAATAATTATTTCCATGTAAAAAAAAAGTCAGTTTGTCATAAAACTGTTGAAATATAAGACTATGAAAAATACGCAACTAGAAAGACTACAAATCCCAGAGTCCCGGTCCCGCAAGCTGGCTCTCACGGAACCGACTAACTCCCCTTGTGTGTATGCACAGCTCTCAACGCGCCCAGACTTGGAGTGATTTTCACCTCTTTTAATACTTTGCGCCTCATTCTGAAAGAAAGAAGTGAAATGTTCAACGTGACGGCCGTCTTGGTGTGTGGTGCGAGACGGGAGATGTAGTTCATTGAGTGGTTTCACACAAAAAAAGAGTTACTTCAAAGTTTCACGACACATTTTAATGTTCTTGACTTGCAAATTATCTTTTAAATTGACAAACATCATATGTGTGGCACAATTCAAACGGGATCAAAAGATAATCTTTCTCTCGCCATTGACTTCAATACATACAGTTATTACATGGCTTAGTTGAATACTCGATTCTGATTGGTCAATTCAGAACACGTGACACGTTGTTAATACCGAACAGACAGGACCGCTGTCAAGGACTTATTGACCGTTGTTAAGGACGCTCACATCTTCAGAAAGAAGTCCGGTCGATTGAACTGTATACAGTTGGGCCGAAAGCAACTGCAGTCCAAAGCAAACTGCATGCAGTTTGCTTTTGGAACTGGGACAAGAAAAACTGCGGAGAAGTAACGGGGCAGAAACCCTCCTTTTTACGCAGCGGTCCAGACATAGACATCAAACGGCGACACATATTCACTTGCCAGTTACTTTGTCATTAGGGCAGGGATATCTAGATACTTTCCCAGGTTTGACATCATGAATTGTGCTACTTTTAAAGCAAGGAGCGATGTTTTCAAATCTGTAATCAAAAAGCTCCTCAAAAACGCAAGCAGGTCCTACCGTTGGCTTTTTAAACTGACAAGAGACGCTCCAACTGTTTTTCAAATGTAACAGTTTGAAAAGCAAGCAAACTGTCTGATTGTCCTTAGTTTTCCGCTGTCGTGCGATAGCAACATGGAGGATTTTAACATTCATTTTTAATATATTTGGAGAGCACAGTAATTTGGAGGAATGGTTAGTGGCTGATGAGTCCCCAGTGAAGAAAAGAAAAAGACAAGAGGGACAAGAAAACAGCGGAGAAGTAACGGGCAGAAACCCTCCTTTTTACGCAGCGGTCCAGACATAGACATCAAACGGCAAAAACATACATTGTGCCGTTCCTTTGGCATCAGGGCAGGGATATCGAGATACTTTCCAAGGTTTGACATCATGAATTGTGCTACTTTTAAAGCAAGCAGCGATGTTTTCAAATCTGTAATCAGAAGCTCCTCAAAAACGCTATCGAAGCAGTTCCTGCCGTTGCTACGTTAGTTCAAACAGTAACAACGGACTATTTTTCACCTTCATGCCGATCTAGATCCCTCCGCTTCGCGTCGGGCTCCTGATCAGCCTGTCGGTGTTCTTTTCCCCATAATGACCGCGTCGCAGCACATTATCCCTTACATAGCTCATAGTTAAATGTCATTTTCTTAATGTTTGTGCTATATACATAAACTAACCTTGACACAAAAAAGTGTTTTCTTGTATACACTTGTCTGATGCTTTCCATGCATATAAACAAAAAAGCATTCACAATTTGTTACCGACCTGCTTCCGCTAGTTGAGACTCTTCAGCGCGGTCACTTTCCTGAGGGAGGAACGCAAAGAACATACCTACAATATCTCATCATACAGCTAGAAGGTAAAACGGTTAAAACTAAAAAACAGATACGGTTTTTAATCTGTGAATTAGCCAAAACACTCACACTCCACAATGTGTATTAATCATATTGTAATATTAAAGGTGGGGTAGGTAAGTTTGAGAAACCGGCTCGAGATCGCTAGAATTTGAAAATACACCAACCGGAGAAAATCTGCCACTTCCTCACAGAGCCCCTCCCCCAACACACACGAACGCGCACATGACCAATGAGGGCACGAGGTCAGTTTGTGCCCCGATGGAAGGCTGACAGGCAGGTCGGCCATCTTGTACTTTTTACAGTATTACGGCTTCTACAGATGACGTTTTTTTATGGATTTGTTGTCAAAGCACTTAAGATGTTCATTGCTATCGGGATGTTAAGAGCATTCCATGGAATATAACAAAAAGTGTATCTCGAGCCGGTTTCTGAAAACTTACCTACCCCACCATTAAGTATCTATGTATATATTATATTCATTTTTTTCTGTGTGAATGTCACGTAATTTTACTTAATTTTAAATGTTGTCGAATAATGAATATTGCTGCATTTCTTGAATAAAATCTGCATTAATGCATAAAAGCTAAACAGATTACAAATTATCTTCGACTCAAACAGAAGTAGTTGGTACAAGATGCTGCACTGCATGCTTATTGTCTGGCAGCAGGTCATGCAAGCGGCACAATGACTTCATGTTGACGACAAGCACACGGAGACAACATGCATGTACGAGACGTCTTGAGGAGTACAACAGTTCGGAGTTAATGGGACAATGAGGGCGGTGTTGTTATGGATGAGTGAAGCAGCAGCAGCGGTGATGAGCCACGAACATCGAGACAGACGAGCAAAACAAAACGGATGCAGACGACGTGACACTTAAAGGTCCCCTATTATACTGTTCTTCATCAATGTATCACAGGTCTCAGATATATCCAGAGCCTGTCTCTGATTGGCTGAAGCACCAAACAGATCATTGCAGCATTACCCATAATCCCCTCTGTTTCAGCCCTGTTTCCAAAGTGCTGATTCTCTGTCTGTTACTTTAGATGAAAATAAGGATCCCCTCCCCACGCCCCTCTGAGAGACATTTGGTTACAAAAACTCAATGGAGCTCTAGAGGAGATTCAGGTGATAAGGGGGGGGGGGGGGGGGGGTTACCTTGGTTGCTGATTGGCTAATGGTTACACAAGACAAAACATCGTTATGACATCATCAAGTGGCCAAAATCTGATCAGCTCATTTTCAGACAGGTTTTTATAGAAATGGATCAAAAAAGAGAGAATCTTTGTTCCTGAAACTTTCAGAGTCTCTTTCCACAGAGGGGACACATGTTGATGTAGAAGAGACATGAAGAAGAGGGGACACATGTTGATGTAGAAGAGACATGAAGAAGAGACGACATGTTGATGTAGAAGAGACATGAAGAAGAGGGGACACATGTTGATGTAGAAGAGACATGAAGAAAGGGGACACATGTTGATGTAGAAGAGACATGAAGAAGAGGGGACACATGTTGATGTAGAAGAGACGTGAGAAGAGGGGACACCATGTTGATGTAGAAGAGACATGGAGAAGAGGGGACACATGTTGATGTAGAAGAGACATGAAGAAGAGGGGACACATGTTGATGTAGAAGAGACATGAAGAAGAGGGGACACATGTTGATGTAGAAGAACATGAAGAAGAGGGGACACATGTTGATGTAGAAGAGACATGAAGAAGAGGGGACACATGTTGATGTAGAAGAGACATGAAGAGAGGGGACACATGTTGATGTAGAAGAGACGTGAAGAGAGGGGACACATGTTGATGTAGAAGAGACATGGAGAAGAGGGGACACATGTTGATGTAGAAGAGACATGAAGAAGAGGGGACACATGTTGATGTAGAAGAGACATGAAGAAGAGGGGACACATGTTGATGTAGAAGAGACATGAAGAAGAGGGGACACATGTTGATGTAGAAGAGACATGAAGAAGAGGGGACACATGTTGATGTAGAAGAGAGACATGAAGAAGAGGGGACACATGCTGATGTAGAAGAGACATGGAGAGGGGACACATGTTGATGTAGAAGGACATGAAGAAGAGGGGACACATGTTGATGTAGAGGAACATGAAGAAGAAGAGGGACACATGTTGATGTAGAAGAGACATGAAGAAGAGGGGACACATGTTGATGTAGAAGAAAACATGGAGAGAGGGGACACATGTTGATGTAGAAGAGACATGAAGAAGAGGGAACACATGCTGATGTAGAAGAAAACATGGAGAAGAGGGGACACATGCTGATGCAGAAGAGACATGAGGAAGTGGATTTGCATAACAGGTGACCTTTAAATTGACGAGGTGGCTCTTACGAGTCATTTGGACTCTGGGAGGGTCTCTCCGGGGTTCTCCTCCCCGGCCACTGGGTGAGGTTTGGGACTCGGGGGGAGGCATGGGCATCGGCAGAGGGATGGGCTGACTCTGGCCCTCTGCACTTTCTGGATCCAGGTTCGATTTAGGCTGGCTTATGATTACCGTGTAACCTGTTTGGGAGGGGAGCACGAAAACACCAATCCTGCAGCGTGAGAGCAAGTTGAAAATCACTGGAGGACTTGTAAACATACCGGTCTGTCCGACTACCCGGGGAAAGGTCAGATAGTTCAATGAATGTCTGTATTTATGCATCATTCGGCAAGACTTTGAAGGAAAGGGGTATGTGTATGCATGTATGTATGTATGTATGTGTGTGTGTGTGTATGTATGTTGTGTGTGTTGTATGTTGTGTGTGTGTATGTATGTGTGTGTGTGTATGTATGTATGTATGTATGTGTGTGTGTGTGTATATGTATGTATGTGTGTGTGTGTATGTATGTGTGTGTATGTTGTGTGTGTATGTGTATGTGTGGTGTGTGTGGTGTGTATGTGTTGTGTGTGTGTATGTGTGTGGTGTGTTTGTTGTGTGTGGTGTGTGTGTGTGTGTGTGTGGGTGTGTGTGTGTTGTTGTATGTATGTGTGTTGTATGCATGTGTGTGTTGTATGTGTGTGGTGTGTGTGTGTGTGTGTGGTGTATGTGTGTGGTGTGTGTGTGTGTGTGTGTATGTATGTGTGTGTGTATGTGTGTGTGTGTGTGTATGTATGTATGTGTGTGTGTATGTGTGTATGTGTGTGTGTGTGTGTGTGTGTATGTGTGTTGTGTGGGTGTGTGTGTGTATGTATGTGTGTGTGTGTGTGTATGTATGTATGTATGTATGTTGTGTGTGTGTATGTGTGTGTGTGTGTATGTATGTATGCATGCTGTATGTATGTATGTATGTATGTGTGTGGGTGTCCTAGCATTACTATACTTGTGGGGACCTACATCTGTTTACATAGTCACGTGTGGGGACTCGCCTCCCTTATGGGGACAAAATGGAGGTCCCCATAAGGGGATCATTAATTTTAGGGTGAAGACTTGGTTAGGGTTAGGGTTAGGATAAATCTCCGGAAATGCATGTAAGTCAATGTAATGTCCCTGAAGTGATGTATGCATGGTATGTGTGTGTGTGTGTGTGTGGGTTGTCGGTTAACTTCTCTCCCAATGTTCCCACAGACGCTGCTTCAACATGATTAGACATGAAGAAAGTCAAGTAACTGAGGGTTTAAAGCAAAGTCATGTGACCAGAAATAAGCACCTTTACTGTACTCACCGTCTAATCTCCGACCAAGAGAACAGCTTTTTTTTAATGAAACAGTACGGAGAAGAGGGACGGGCAGAACACAAGTTGCAACATGACAGTTATTTAAATCATTTCGGTGCTCGTCCTTCATTATGCAAATTAGGTTGCCAATGAAAAGCCATGTTTAATAGTGAGTGGCTGTAACTCTGCATCAAATCCCATTTCTATTTTGCACTTCGACATTTAGCATTTCATTTTGATACTTGTTAGCAAGCCCGTCTTTAAGACACATAGTCGCTTCAGACATTCACCAGTGGAGCCTTTACTGATATATTTAATGTCGTAGAACAAGACGTACATATCCGTTTAGCTTGTGTTAACCTCCGACCTTATTTCAGGCATCTAACCTGGACGCATTGACTTTGATGCGAGGCAACAGGAAGTGCTGAAATGCTAACATCTCTCTCGTGTGACAGTTTCCCTAAGCAGCAGGGTCACGTGACGACCTCTCACCTCCGTCCTGCTCCGCCTTGATCTGAGCCTCCAGGTCTTCGGGGTTGACGTACTGGTAGCTTTCTTCGTCGTCGGGCGGTTTGCATTTCCCGCAGCAGAAACAGCAGCAGCAGCAACAGCAGCAGCAGGAGAACATCGTGCAGCACAGAACCATACCCTGCAGGAGGGAACCAGCGACAAGGACGTTTAACAGGTTACGAGTTATTTTACGCCTATATATGTTCTTTTTTTGTATAATTCAACAGGATGCGTGAGGGTAACATGACATTACATTCAAGATTTCATGACACCGAGAAATTAATTGGCTACAAAATGTGACTTAAATGAGATAGTACCAATTCATACTTCCCCCACTCACTTTGGAGAAGGCAGACGATTGGTGTGAAAACTGAATTTGCATGTTTTTGAGAGTCCATCTTGTTTATTTTATTTTATAACAATACCAAAAGGCATGAATGAGGGAGTCATACGCCTATTTATGTTTTTCCATCTTTTTCTATCGGAAAAAGAACTTCGACAAAAAATAAAATGAAAGAAATACATAAAAAAAAAACATTTTAAATTAAAAACAATTTTAAAATTAGAAAGTGTGCCATATGATAAAACAGTAGGGTGTCAGAAGACTGTCAACAAATCCAAATGACTGTATTAACGTTGAGTAAACCTAAGTTATGTACGTCATATACGGCATATTAAGGACTCAGAGCTTTGTGGGGAAAAGAAGGTATTTAATAACCTTAATAAATAACTGTTTTATCAGTCTTTCACACAGGGTAACATAAAAGATAAAATGAAGGATTTTGAAATATATTAATTACATTCTGAATTTTTTTTTAAAACTAATCTTGCAGAGCCAATATAAAGTAAGGATTAACCCTTCAAGCCCGTTAACCAACGTTACTTGTTGTCACCTATATGCATTGAGCAGTAGATTAAAGGTCCCCTATTATACGGTTTTTTCATCAATATATTACAGGTCTCAGATATATACAGAACCTGTCTCTGATTGGCTGAAACACCAGACAGATCATTGCAGCATTACCCATAATGCCCTCTGTTTCAGCCCCGTTTCCAAAGTGCTGATTCTCTGTCTGTTACTTTAGATGAAAATAAGGAGCCCTCCCCACGCCCCTCTGAGAGAGATTTGGTTACAAAGAACTCAATGGTTGCTTCAGGTGATAAGGGGGGGGGGGGGGGTTACCTTGGTTGCTGATTGGCTAATGGTTACACAAGATAAACATCGTTATGACATCACAAAGTGGCCAAAATCTGATCAGCTCATTTTCAGACAGGTTTTATAGAAATGGATCAAAAAGAGAGAAAATCTTTGTTCCTGAAACTTTCAGAGTCTCTTTCCACAGAGGGACACATAATAGGGGACCTTTAAACATCCTGTTGCTGTTGAAGGAAGTTTTTCCATTAATTAGCACTTCTTTATTAAATATCATGAATATGTCTTTATTATCAGGCTATGTTCCACAATCATTCAAAGTAGCAGTGATAAAACCGCTTCTTAAAAAGCACAACCTCGATCCAGAGGTTTTAGCCAACTCTAGACCTATTTCTAATCTTCCGTTCCTCTCAAAGATTCTTGAGAAAGCGGTCGCAAAACAGTTGTGTGATTACTTAAAAACAATGATTTATTTGAAGATTTCAGTCTGGCTTTAGAACACATCATAGCACAGAGACAGCTCTGGTTAAAGTCACAAATGACATTCTAATAGCCTCAGACAAGGGACTTGTCTCTATTCTGTTTTGCTCGATCTCAGTGCTGCATTTGATACTATCGACCATGACATCCTATTGCAAAGACTAGAGCACTTAGTTGGCATACAGGGAACTGCTTTAGGCTGGTTTAGGTCCTATCTATCTGAACGCTCTCAGTTTGTAGTGTTAACGATGAATCTTCCACGCAAACCAAAGTTAGCCATGGAGTGCCACAGGGCTCAGTGCTCGGACCTATTTTGTTCACATTATATATGCTTCCGTTAGGCAATATTATAAGGAATCATTCTGTAAACTGTCATTGTTTGCGGATGATACTCAACTATATTTATCAAAAGCCTGATGAAATTAATCATCTAAATAAAATTCAAGACTGCCTTAAGGACTTAAAAACGTGGATGACCTTAAACTTTTTGATGTTAAACACGACCAAAACTGAAGTTATTGTACTTGGCCCGAAGAATCTACGAAACAAATTATCTAAAGATATACTAACTATGGATGGCATTAATTTGGCAGTTTTTCCTTGTACGATGTGAGGGTCTAAGGACAGAGGGTGTCGTATTGTCATACTGATATTCTGTACACACTGTGAAGACCACTGAGACAAATATAACATTTGTGATATTGGGCTATATAAATAAACATGATTGATTGATTGATCCTAATAGATTGTGAACGCACCTTGAACCACCATTTGGACATGAGGAAGTAATATTTGACGCTCTCCTCTCCGAACTGCTCGGACACGTACAGGCCCATGGAGCCATACTCGTTGTAGATCTTCCTCTTTGTCTCATCGTTCAGGATCGAGTTGGCGTTGTTGATCTCCTTAAACTTCTCCGCTGCGTCCGGGTTGTCAGGGTTTTTATCCGGGTGGTACTTCAGAGCTAGTTTCCTGATGTGGGAGAAGAAAGAAGAAGAAGAAGAGTGGAAAGGAAATAAAATGAGACGTGAAGCGATGGACATCTGGAACTTTTAAGGATATTTTCATCTTCAACTTGTGATTGGATAGTAAATAGTTAACTGTTTACAAAAGCCAGTTTTACTGTTATACAGACAGACAGACAGACAGACAGACAGACAGACAGACAGACAGACAGACAGACGAGAGACAGACAGACAGACAGAGAGACAGACAGACAGAGAGACAGCCAGACAGACAGAGAGAGAGACAGACAGACAGACAGACAGAGAGACAGACAGACAGACAGACAGACAGACAGACAGACAGACAGACAGACAGACAGACAGACAGACAGACAGACAGACAGACAGGCAGACAGACAGACAGACAGACAGACAGACAGACAGACAGAGAGAGACAGACAGACAGACAGAGAGAGAGACAGACAGACAGACAGACAGAGAGACAGAGAGACAGACAGACAGACAGACAGACAGACAGAGAGACAGACAGACAGACAGACAGGCAGACAGACAGACAGACAGACAGAATGTACATAAGAGAAATTAAGACACACGAAATAAACAGTCCAAAATATTTCCGAAATTGAGATAAAAAACCATTAAGAAGTAAAAAAGTTGAGATAGATAAGATTAAAAAAGACTAAAACAACAGAAGATTATGGTAATAAGGTTATATGGACAACGAGTCGACATAATACACAATGTGAAAGTTAGAATATCAAAGTTGAACTGAACTGATTGATGTCGGGATTAGATAGAGATTTAGTAAATAAAGACAGCATATAGTAAAAAATGAATTACATGTGGTCAGCCTGGGTTCTCTAGAGATACAAATACCTTCTGAGGAGACATTTTAATTATAGTACTAATTCACATTTAACTTTATTGTAATATTATATTTGAACGGTACTATGTATTATTTTATTGACCTGTACTTAAACCACGTTTTATAATGGTTTGTGTGATAGAGATGATGCAATGTTTTTAGTGTACCTGCCTAAGGACTCGGATGGAAATGTCTCTTTCCTGAGGTGAGTGTATTCGTCATGGTGCATGGTCCTTGTTGAAATAAATACATAATAATACGATTTCTGTGAGATCAGACGGTTACCTGTATGCTTTCTTTATGTCTTCAGCTGTGGCTCCTTTCTCCAGCCCGAGCACTTTGTACACACTCTCCCCAGCGGTGGACATCTTCCTCTGGGGGCGGGGGGCAGTTGGTTCAGCCATGGCTCACTCTAAGATCACATAAAAGAATATACAGTCAAGTTATGAAATGTTGCGGAAGAATTAGAGACTAAATACTGCATTTTGTAACCGCCATGTTGCACAGCTTAGCAGCCATCCCAAAACACTGCCAGAGATGGCAAAAGTACACACTTCCTTTACTCAAGTAGAAGTTCAGATACTCGTGTTTTACGAGTACTCACTAAACTTCTTTACTCAAGTAAAAGTAAAGAGGCTTTGAAGGTATTTGAGTTCAACATGTAAGAAGTATAAAGTTCAGGTATTTGAGTTCAACAAGTAAGAAGTAGAAAGTACAGGTATTTGGGTTCAACATGTAAGAAGTAGAAAGTACAGGAATTTGAGTTCAACATGTAAGAAGTAGAAAGTACAGGTATTTGAGTTCAACATGTAAGAAGTAGAAAGTACAGGTATTTGGGTTCAACATGTAAGAAGTAGAAAGTACAGGAATTTGAGTTCAACATGTAAGAAGTAGAAAGTACAGGTATTTGGGTTCAACATGTAAGAAGTAGAAAGTACAGATATTTGAGTTCAACATGTAAGAAGTAGAAAGTACAGATATTTGAGTTCAACATGTGAGAAGTAGAAAGTACAGGTATTTGGGTTCAACATTTAAGAAGTAGAAAGTACAGGTATTTGAGTTCAACATGTAAGAAGTAGAAAGTACAGGTATTTGTGTTCAACATGTGAGAAGTAGAAAGTACAGGTATTTGGGTTCAACATGTAAGAAGTAGAAAGTACAGGTATTTGAGTTCAACATGTAAGAAGTAGAAAGTACAGGTATTTGAGTTCAACATGTAAGAAGTAGAAAGTACAGGTATTTGGGTTCCACATGTAAGAAGTAGAAAGTACAGGTATTTGGGTTCAACATGTAAGAAGTAGAAAGTACAGGTATTTGTGTTCAACATGTAAGAAGTAGAAAGTACAGGTATTTGTGTTCAACATGTGAGAAGTAGAAAGTACAGGTATTTGAGTTCAACATGTAAGAAGTAGAAAGTACAGGTATTTGAGTTCAACATGTAAGAAGTAGAAAGTACAGGTATTCGTGTTCAACATGTAAGAAGTAGAAAGTACAGGTATTTGTGTTCAACATGTAAGAAGTAGAAAGTTCAGATATTTGAGTTCAACATGTGAGAAGTAGAAAGTACAGGTATTTGTGTTCAACATGTAAGAAGTAGAAAGTACAGGTACAGGTATTTGAGTTCAGTAAGAAGTAGAGAGTACAGGTATTTGAGTTCTACATGTAAGAAGTAGAGAGTACAGGTATTTGAGTTCAACATGTAAGAAGTAGAAAGTACAGGTATTTGAGTTCAACATGTGAGAAGTAGAAAGTACAGGTATTTGAGTTCAACATGTAAGAAGTAGAGAGTACAGGTATTTGAGTTCAACATGTAAGAAGTAGAGAGTACAGGTATTTGAGTTCAACATGTAAGAAGTAGAAAGTACAGGTATTTGAGTTCAACATGTGAGAAGTAGAAAGTACAGGTATTTGAGTTCAACATGTAAGAAGTAGAAAGTACAGGTATTTGGGTTCAACATGTAAGAAGTAGAAAGTACAGGTATTTGAGTTCAACATGTAAGAAGTAGAAAGTACAGGTATTTGGGTTCAACATGTAAGAAGTAGAAAGTACAGGTATTTGTGTTCAACATGTGAGAAGTAGAAAGTACAGGTATTTGGGTTCAACATGTAAGAAGTAGAAAGTACAGGTATTTGGGTTCAACATGTGAGAAGTAGAAAGTACAGGTATTTGGGTTCAACATGTAAGAAGTAGAAAGTACAGGTATTTGTGTTCAACATGTGAGAAGTAGAAAGTACAGGTATTTGTGTTCAACATGTAAGACGTAGAAAGTACAGGTATTTGTGTTCAACATGTAAGAAGTAGAAAGTACAGGTATTTGTGTTCAACATGTAAGAAGTAGAAAGTACAGGTATTTGAGTTCAACATGTGAGAAGTAGAAAGTACAGGTATTTGAGTTCAACATGTAAGAAGTAGAAAGTACAGGTATTTGTGTTCAAGATGTAAGAAGTAGAAAGTACAGGTATTTGTGTTCAACATGTAAGAAGTAGAAAGTACAGGTATTTGTGTTCAACATGTAAGAAGTAGAAAGTACAGGTATTTGAGTTCAACATGTAAGAAGTAGAAAGTACAGGTTTGGGTTCAACATGTAAGAAGTAGAAAGTACAGGTATTTGGGTTCAACATGTGAGAAGTAGAAAGTACAGGTTTTGGGTTCAACATGTAAGAAGTAGAAAGTACAGGTATTTGTGTTCAACATGTGAGAAGTAGAAAGTACAGGTATTTGGGTTCAACATGTAAGAAGTAGAAAGTACAGGTATTTGTGTTCAACATGTAAGAAGTAGAAAGTACAGGTATTTGAGTTCAACATGTGAGAAGTAGAAAGTACAGGTATTTGGGTTCAACATGTAAGAAGTAGAAAGTACAGGTATTTGAGTTCAACATGTGAGAAGTAGAAAGTACAGGTATTTGTGTTCAACATGTAAGAAGTAGAAAGTACAGGTCTTTGAGTTCAAAATGTAAATACACCTGAACATCAGCAGGAGAGGACTCTTTAAAGTAGAGACACTACATACTGATATACACCTGAACATCAGCAGGAGAGGACTCTTTAAAGTAGAGACACTACATACTGATATACACCTGAACATCAGCAGGAGAGGACTCTTTAAAGTAGAGACACTACATACTGATATACACCTGAACATCAGCAGGAGAGGACTCTTTAAAGTGGAGACGCTACATACTGATATACACCAGAACATCAGCAGGAGAGGACTCTTTAAAGTAGAGACACTACATACTGATATACACCAGAACATCAGCAGGAGAGGACTCTTTAAAGTAGAGACACTACATACTGATATACACCTGAACATCAGCAGGAGAGGACTCTTTAAAGTAGAGACGCTACATACTGATATACACCTGAACATCAGCAGGACATGTCCTCTTTAATAGTAGGATGGCATAGAGGATGTATGAACTGTGGTTAGTTTCATAAGCAGGTTAAACATGGCTACACCCTGATATCAACAGAGAAAATTCACTTGCAAGAAAAACACAACCCTTCATGAAGAGCACAAAACAAAACCATCCCTGTAAACATGAGATAAAAAAAGGCCAATATTCCTCCCAGCGATGGACACGCTGCCGGCCCAGATGGCATGCCGGCTGAAGCCAAGAAAGCTCATGCAAATTCTCCCAAAATGCTGCCCAAAGCGTGGAGCCGCCGTGTCAGGAAAGAGCAGTTCAACATGGAAAAACAGACCTTGAATTTACACTAAGACATTCAAGACCACCGGGCAGTAAAAGGATCGATCTGCAGCTCATCACACGAGGGACCGATGCTATGCCAGGTCTATTAGGTTAATTAGCTAACTGCAGTATTTCTGGTGCAGACTTCTATCAAACACCTCTGTATGTGGTGTTCATTTATCACGCCAACAGCACCGATAAGATGTGAGAACGAAGCATAACGCAAGACACGAAGCGCTGGTACAGTCACAAAGACGACAGACAGGGTCTTTTATCTGTTATCTTCCTTCCCAGAGATTCACCGTGACTCTTTTGTACTTCAAGGTTTTGTGAAGTGCAGATATTCATCTAACTTCCGCTGCTACTCCGCAGGGTTTTGAAGCAGAAGGCTGTCGGCTGAGAGACAAAAGCAGAAGACGAGGGAGGGAAAGTGCTTCCGTGTGTGTTGCAAAGATTATATGAATTAGCAGGTTTCATTTCATCTTCAAGAAATACATTGGCTTGCAATAATCAGGATGTTTAAATAACATGTTTTATCTATTTCAAAATGTAAACTCTAAAACTTGTCAAAGACACATACACCAAATATGGCCTTATCAATTTGGGGAAATCTGAAAAACTGCATTAGCAAATATGATATTTATAAATAGACTCTTACCAATAAAGAAAGACACTTAAAAAGAGATTTGGTCAACATCATTCTAGGGCTGCTCAATTAATCGTATTTTAATCGCAATTACGATTTTAGCTTGCAACGATTATGAAAACAACATACCGTACTTTTCGGACTGTGAAGCGCACCTGCATATAAGCAGCAGCAGCTACATTGTCCGTCTGTCTTGCTCTCGTTCCGTCTCTCGGTTCCACTTTTACTTTGGCGCGCTACCTGTCTCGCTCTTTTCCGGCCTCCAGCTTTTCCTGCTGGAGCCCGCCGCTTAAAGGTGGCGGGCGCGGACCGGTCATAGAGCCCCGTAGTGTTAAAGGTGGTTAATTTTACCTGTAAAATCCATAGATTTAGGAGGTTCCCTAGTGGCCGTTAGCTGTACAAAAAGCTAGCTTATAGTCCGAAAAGTACGGTAATCAAAATAAAACGATTTATTTATTTTTTTTGTATAGATGAGAGTAACAAATGCGTCACTTCCGGGCAAAAATAACAGCTCCGCCCACTTTTGGGGGGAAACAACGCTGTCAGTTGAACGGCGGTCAATATAAATTATGAAGTTTTTGCCAATCCGATCAGAAATGTAAGAAAACGGGAGATTTTTGGATCTTCAAAGAGCCCGATTCCAATGGCCAGACGGGCAACCAATTGCATTAAGCCATTAGAAATCGACGATCGGGCTCGATATGTGGTTAAATGTAGCAGTAGGCTATCGATTTTCATAGATGAGAGGAACATCTACGTCACTTTACGGCCCCGCCCACTTTTGGGGGAAGCAACGCTGTCATTTGAACGGCGATCGAGCCTGAAGCCACAGAGCTCTTCTGTCACCGTCCTTTCTTCTCAGAGGAAGAACAGAAACACTGAACTCTGGATTATTTTTAATGTTTGAGGTGCAATAAACGACACAGCAGCTTTTTGGCATGTTAAAACTATTACGTTCCACCTCGCTCATGAGAGTAACAGCTGGAGAAATTACAGCCTCGCCTACTGATTTTAATTTAACCATATATCAAGACCGATTGTCGATTACCAACGATCGAATGTAATCGTTTGCCTGACTGGCCATCGTAATCGAGCTCTTTGAAGATCCAAAAATCCACAGTTTTCAAAATGTTTTGATCGGATTGGCAAAAACTTCAGAATTTGTATCGACCGCCGTTCAAATGACAGCGTTGGTTTCCAATATGGTCTAGCTGCGGCCGCGGCCAGTACACGGCGGTACACGACACGCCCACCTGACACAACACTACGGTGGCTGAGAGGCACCACCGTTAAAAGCGAATTGACGAGATTTACATCATACAGCCCATGTAGTATAAACATTGATTTTAATTTCTTACAGTAGGAGAGGTTTTGGGGTTTAGGAGGGAGGAAGGAAGATTAGGATTAGGTAAAAAGGTAGGGATGGTTAGGGTTAGGATGGGGGGAAGGGAAGGGTTAGATTGAAGGGAGGGAAGAGAACTGCTACCCGGGAACGTTCATACTGGGTAGTTTATTTAGTTTAAAAAAAAGTATCCAACGAGTTAGAGACCACAAAGGAAGTGTAGTACCGCCGTTTGGCCACAAGACTCCGGCGCACTCCTGGGGGCTTGGTTCAACCTCCACTGTCCGCAGCTAGACCCTTCTCTTGATTTCCCCCAAAAGTGGGCGTGGCCGTAATTTTGGCCCGGAAGTGACGTAGGTGTTACTCTCATCTATTGCTTTTTCAGTTGAGTTATACTTACAGTTCAGGGTAATCAACTGTTAAAAACATACATACATTTTTCAATAAATGGATGTTTTCAAAGTAAATGGATAATCGTTTTTTAATAATCGTGATATCAATTATTGACCCAAATAATCGAGATTATGATTTTTGCCATAATCGAACAGCCCGACATCATTCAAGGTTTAACAATGAATGAAATGACCACGACAACTAATGAACAGCTTAAAAAAGGAGGAAATAATTAGCCAGTTTATCAGAATCACAATTAAAGTCGTTAGCAATGACCATAAAGAAATATATTTTACAATTTTTTTTAAACCAAAATCAACCACCAGAAACATACATTTTTGGTATGCTGACACAACACCAAGTATTCTACTACTAGGTCCATATTTAGAAGCACTTACCATTTTTAATAGAGCAGAACATTAAAGAGTCCGTTCTGGTGCCAGATAAAACATCATCGTTATAGCTCGAGACAAAGCTGCTTGTCAAACTCCACAACAGAGGGAAACCACGAGAGGCCGGAGGGCAACACGAGAGAAAGGTTCCTCTGTGAAGACAGCAGCTCTTAAGAAGAGACTCTTAAAATAGCTATTCTTATTGATAAAAATAGCTATAGCTTTCTTAGGTGTGTGACATGTTCACTATGTAATCTGAAGAAGCTAAACAATCCATATCAAATAGCTTTACCAGACAAGTTCACTATTATTTGATACTTGTATACGATGGCTGTACTGAATCCAATCAAAAACCAAATCAAATATAAACAAAAATAACAGGAATCTAAATGTTAAAAAATATATGTTGAGGTTAAATTATTGTTATTTATACAAGTTTCCATGGGTTAAATAAAGACATTTCACCGTCCTTAAAAAAGGCGGTTTGAAACCAACTAGTCAAATATTTCAGACTGAAACATTTATGAATGACAATATTTTGATTTATGTTCGAATCAATAAACGGTTTAAAATATAGAATCAGTTTTGTTTACAGTGATGGCACATACGCGTTATGTTTGAGGTCATTTAGGCACTGGCAACTTGATTGCAAAATGAACGTGTTATTATTTATCTTCCTAAAATATATATTATAAGCTAGTACATCCTTGTGTTTTCCCTATTCTCGCTTAAATGGATCAGTGAGAATATGGTTTAAAACCTTTAGGCTTTTAATAATAGGATTAAAAAGCTAATTATCCCTGATTGGTTTTCTTTAAATTGCTTCATATTCATATTATGTGAATTATTTGTCCGGCAGTGGCTCAGTCGGTAAGGGGCTTGGAGCCGACCAGATCTAAAATATGGAGTGTGGACTGCTACTTGGAGAGGTCCCAGTTCACCTCCTGCCCTGCCAAGTACATTTCAAAAGGTTGCTAAACAATTTTTTAAGTATTACAAAGTAAATTTGAACTGTGGCTGTGGCTATGTATGCATATATTATTATGTACACTTATTTGTATTTACTTTTGTTTGGCCTTAGGATGGCGATAATTGGATGACCATTTTAGTTTTCACTTCATTTCACTGTAAATTGCATGAAATTATGTTTTGTTTTAATTTTGTTGTGTGTGTGTTTATGTATGTCTTGAGTGTGTGAGGACCCCAGGAAGAATAGCCAATGCTCATGCTAGTGCTAATGGGGACCCTAATAAAGAAATGAAATGAAAATGCCGTGGTGCCCTTGAGCAAGGCACCGGACAACCCCCCCAATAACAAAAGCTCACTCCATTTAAGATGTTTGACATATCAGTGGATTTAGAGCTATCTTGTACATGTTCATTCGTGTGTTGGAGAAGTAAAGGAGTTCAATCTGAGGCCATAAACACATCCAGTCTGAATCAGGAGCAGACAGAAACCCCAACTAACCCCAAATAGACTCTTAAACTACGACGCTGCATCGGTTTATGGTCAAAGGTGGCAAAACTAAAATGACAAGCGCACTCGTCTTGATCTCATCGCATCCAATCTGCAAACATGAGGGATAACAGCTGTCTGTAGAAACAGCTTCAGGCTCAATAAGACATCAGAAACCCAGATTCAAAAATCCCACAGCAGTGTATGGGCGTCATGGTAACTTACAAAAGATAACACACTGAAAATTAAATTAAACTGCTGTCAAATATTCCATTTATAGACAATCTACTCGTCAGGTCAGGTATATCAAGTATAAGTAATTGTGACTTTAGCAGCTAAATTAAGTTGTTGAAGAAAGAGCATCGTGAGAGGTCACACATCTGGGCAAAACAATTACATAATAAAGTCATAACATCTGTTTTAAAAATGTACACAAACAACCTGGATAAAGGACATTTGGTACCATTAAATCAGATATACAGCCACTTCCACCATAACTAGTTTACACCAATGATACAGGACCCACGTTGAATACTGTTTCACAAACTGGTCGTTTGCCTGAAACCCAGAGAACAGCTGTTCAAGAGAGCGATCGAGGGCGTTTGACAGAAAGCAACATTCATACCACCACTGTAGCATCCTAAACACAATTTCTTGAGTTTTGGCAATTGAAGTAGGGGTGGGCGATATTGAAAAATATATTATCACGATATTTTTCAAGCAGTATCACGATAGACGATATTTATCACGATATTTTTTCATGTCGGTTATTATGGTTATTTTCAAGTTACTTAACAGTACAAGCACCTACAAGGTGACAGAAACTAAAACTAAAAGGAGCAACAGACCAGAATAGCATTTCAAGCTGGTTTTATTTCTGAAATGAATCCCTGAATGAACAATTCAACATTTTGATATGGCTTCAAGGCACAGTTTCTCAGGATAAAAATGAACTTTCTGAGGTAGCACTAGCAGTGAACATCAATAAACATGAAAAGGAGGGTAAAACATAACTAAGTAAAACATAAAACATCAATGAGGAAAAGTCAGTGCCAAACAATTAAAATGTAAACTTTAGACTTGAAGTGCAATAAAAGACTTTAGCATAACTGAAGGGAAACGTTTATTTTTTATAGTTTTTTTTTTTTTTTATCACGATAGATACGATATCTCTGAAAAAGCATATTGTGGAGACCTAATATTGTCACGACGATATATATCGTCATATCGCCCACCCCTAATTTGAAGTCTTTTAAAAGTATGGGGAATTCATCCACAGAAACACACTGGACGCTGCACTAGGTCAGAAACCAGAGGAGACTGAAGTCCACCGCAGAGTAGATGGGTAACTTTTGGACAAAGTGTCCTCTCCATTAAAGGCAGCTCGTTGTGGAACAGCCTCCCAACTGAGATATAGACAAATAGACGTGCGATCACCGCTAATGCACTTTAACACAGGGGCATCTCCTCCTGCACTTTAGGTATCTCTTGTATCCTCTCTTGCACTTTATATGTCGTAGCTGCTACACTGTACTGCCTTGTGGTAAATGCTTGTGTGTGCTGCTCAGGGACGTGCACAGGTACGGGCTAATGTTGCCCGGGCAACAGCCCGTTTGGCTTTTTTGGCTGACCTGCCCCTCTGGAGAGAGCGAGTTAGTTTTTCTTTTTCTGTTGTGGCCGAATCAGCATGAGCCCACAATTAGTATGGTAGCGTCTCGCTGCGGGAAACACACTTTGTCAGCGCTGTCATCTGCCGGTGCGTTAAGACCACCTCAGTGTCAGATTTTGGAAACTTGATTTTGAGTCGTCTCATGGCAGTTAGGGTATAAGGGACAAACCAGGGGACTTTACTTCCTCTTGATACCGTCGGTTGTTATTGTGCTTCTGTCTTTCTGTGTCTTCTCATCTGTGAACTCCCTCCACGGGCCGCTCTCTCTCTTTTCTTGATCGCCCTCTCACGGGTGAACAGTTCAAGGTCCCGCTTCATTGTAGGATTTCTGCCATATCTCTATCACTTTAGTTTTTACCATCTCTGTTACTAAGTTATGGAATACTACATAAATAAGTAATTAGATACCTTACCGTTACTGCGCTCATAAAGAATGATAAGAATAAGAATAATGCGTATTAAACGGGTTTCATTAATTAGTGAGCAGACAATTTATCAGTATGTCTGCACAGCACAGCAGTTACAAAGGTCAAACTACATTAGAACAGAATTGTCCCATTTTGTCTTTAATAGTTACTAACATTAGATATTTTGATGAGATATGGACCGCAAAACAAAAAATGTCCCTGGTTTTCATTTTCAAAATCAAGTACCGAATGCAAGTAGTCGCCTTCGCTTATTTGTTATGAGATGTGAATTACTGTTCAATTTAGTTGATGTAATAATCGTTTCTTTCACATTAAATACAAGTTACAATTTTCAAAAGGTTTTTTATCGGGGGGGGGGGGGGGGCTTTTTCCACTTCAGAGCAACAGCCCCACCAAATGTCTGTGCACGCCCCTGGTGCTGCTCTTGCTCTTTCTGCATATCATGTATTTATTTTTGCCATGTTTATAACTGTCACGTTCATCACGTTCATACATGTTGTATGTGACGGGACTACGGATGGAAATGAGCTCAAAGCTAAAATCCGGCTCATTTCCATTTGAAAGCATTATTTTGTTTAAAGTGTTCATCGATGTGTCCCGGTTCAAATAAACGATTACAATTAAATTATAAAATTACTTGTAATGTAATAGAAGCATATAGATGATTCTGAAAAGGGCAATTCTGCGAGTAGGCTACTTTTTAGGTAAATTAATGCTCTTTAATTATACTTAAAGATAGGGTAGGTAATTCACTTCAGAAACACTTGTTATTATATTCCATGGGATGCTCTTAACATCCCGATAGCAATGAATACATTACATATCATCCGTGGAAGCCGTGGCGCTAAAAAGCACGACCAATCATCTGAGCCGGCTAAAGTAACTGGATGGCCTACCTGCCTGTCAGCCTTCCATCTGGGCACACACTCATCTCGTGCCCTCATTGGTCACGTGTGTGTTGGGGGAGGGGCTCTGTGAGGAAGTCTGAAGGAGGGCAGATTTTGTACGTGTATTTTCAAATTCTAGCGCACTCGAGCTGGTTTCTCCATTCTTACCTACCCCACCTTTAAGTAACATTTTAAATGCAGGACTACAGGGCCACATATTTCGGACACTTTTATGATACAGGCCTGACACTCTTTTGCTCTTTTCTTGCACTTATTTTTTACATGTATTTATTTTACTTTTAAGCATCTTATGTTTTATATTTAGCATTATTTATATCTTATCATGCAGGGTGTGTTATTATGTCAAGCATCATGTAAGTATTATCTTTACTTTAGGGTATTTGAGCTGCCTTTATTATTGTTTAAAAAGTGCCATACAAACCATATTATATATACCAAGATAAACAGAGATTTTCGTCTACGAGTACTTCTTGTTGGGACAATGTTTTCTTTTTTTCCCGTCAAGTTTTGATGTGACTGTACTTTACAATCTGTATCTCTCTGCTTAATAAATAACAGCACCATTTTTAGGTGACTTATTAAAGTTATCCTAGAAATGGCTAGTGTTTTGGTCCAGTGTGACGGAAGAAGTAATGCCTCGTGATTGTCGTCCGTTTGTCCTTGTGGAGCCCTAATCCTCTGCTAATCTCCCCGTGCACATGGAGAACTACTTTCTATGTTACACCCAGACATTCATAAAAGCATGGCACAGGGAACACTTGTACGATTATCGTTTTACTTAAAAACCCTTCTTGTTCCGTCATAACTTATTTCCCTCTGGCGTTGCTAATCAAACTGACATTCTGACCCCGGTGTTGACAGCTACAAATGACTAAACTACATGTTATACGAGACATTTCATGGGTAAATGGGGGTTAATTAAAGGCAAGACACTGTGTGTAAATGTTCAAAAGGAAAGAAGATCTCCAGTTCTATTCTCAGATATTGTACTTGAGTAAAAGTAGAAGTACCAGAGTGTAGGAATACTCTGTTACAGTACAAGTCCTGCATTCGAAATGTTACTGAAGTAAAAGTAGAAAAGTATTAGCATCAAAATATACTTAAAGTACCAAAAGTAAAAGTGCTCATTGGTCCATTTCAGAATAATATATATGATATGTTTTACAAAGATTGATCATTAAAGTGTTCTCAAAGCTGGTAAAGGTGCAGCTAGTCTGAATGGCTTTGTAGACTGCAGGGTCGCTGGTGGATTTACTCCAGGTGGAACTAAAGTCTGATTTAACACTTGATTATATTTCACATCATTCATCCAGATCTGTGAAGTAACTAAAGGTATTAAATACATGTAGTGGAGTAACAGTACACCATGTACCTCTGAACTGTAGTGTAGTAGAAGTATCAAAGAAAGTAAATAATCAAGTAGGGTACAAGTCCCTGAAATGTTACTTAGGTACAGTACTGTTCACTGCTAGCAAGAATTAGCCCAGACTCCACTGTAGCGTGAGATAGATGCACCAAACTGCATTGAATATTATGGCAATTTAATCTTTTCTCGCCTGCATGTTCAAAATAACCATTGCATATGTTATGGTACATATTTTCTTTGATTAAACTACAATTCGGCGCAAAAAGAAGAAGACAACTAACTACAAATCCTAATTTACAGTCGTTTTTACATCTCGTTAGCTGCCACCCGCCCTCCAGAATAATAATGCTACCTATAAAAATACGTTTTAAATGTTGCTTTGACAAGTCTCAGATACAAATGCATCCTAAAGCATATCTAAAAATCATTAAATAATCATTAATTTCTCTCGTTTTGCTGCCTATAATGAGAAGCAACCCGACGTTAAATTGCCATATTTATGAATGGAGTTTGGCGCTCGTGACGATGACAGCAATGCACGGTTAGCTAACACCATGCTAGCTGCTTTAATACCGCAGAAATAGCCTTACCTTGTGAAAACTGAACACTGTATATCTCGCTGTAGGGCTAGCTGGATCATAGAGGCATCCGGTTGAATGTCTTAGTCCTCAATTAAAGGATGGGTTTATGAATGAATAGTGTGGCCGCCGGGTCGCCTCTTCTTCTTCCTTTTCTGCTTCTTCTTCGTGTGTGGCTGTCTGCAGGAGCTCTGCGATCTGATTGGCTGATACCACCCTCTGAGAATAAAGAAGCGAGGATGTTGCTTTCAAGGTTTCCTACAATACAATCCCCACCTTTAAGTCGAGGCTAAAATTACTTGTTTCATCTGCTTACCCAGAAGTCTTTTAACTTGTTTTAGCTACTACTGTATTTACAATGTTGTTTTTAAACTATTCTGCATCTCTTTTATGAACCCGTTATTCCATGATGTTTATTTATTGTGTTCCTTTCTGTTGTCTTCTTATTAAGTGTTAAAGATTATGTAAAACACTTTGAATTGCCTGAAAATGTGGTATATAAATACCCTTACCTTACTTAAATCACAAAACAAGTGTCTCTAACTACATCGGCAAAGTATTAATAGAGACAGTGACGTTTTGATGTTGCATGAATTCTCAATATATTTTCTTTTGTAAAATAGCTTTCAGCGATTCATGACGGCTATGGTTGTGTTTCTTAAAATGATGGATATTAATGACAATATGAAATGCAAAAGGAAATATGTTTTTATTATTTCTACACATAATACAAAGAAATTCATCAACATTAAAATGACGGCACTTTCCATTTGGATATAAAAAGACTCTACACAGCTACGGGATAATACGAAATGACCCTAAATGATCAAAAATCATGCTTTGAGAGAATGTGCGTTTCCACTTTCAGGTAGTGCGACACATTGAGGTAAAGAAACAGTATAGAAGACATTAGTAAATAGTTATTATGGGTCAGAAAAGAGCAATACCTTACAAAGCGTTGTCCCTTTTAATACCTTAACTGGTCCCTTTAATGTCAGTACATTTTACCCAGCTACCAACACAGTTATTTCATCAACACCAAACATCATGGATGTTATGAACATGGATGTTATGATTGAAATGTCTACCTTTTTTCTTCCAAGGAGTGTTGCTAGGCTCAATGATGCACAAATGCTGCCAATACTTAACCATTGTCAACACACAAACAAAACAAGAGATTCTCACTCGTACAAAAAAAGCATCTGGAATATTTCTAAGAAGCATCTTAATTAATAGAAAAGTGTGTCTCAGCAGAAGAAAACCACGTTGCTGTGAAAGAAAGCAGTATAATATCACTGTATGGCTTATTGCTGCATGTAACTGTACCAGCTCGACGTTAAAGGACTGGAAACAAGAAAGCCACAGATTTCAGGAAAGGAAACGCAGTGTCTAACACGAGTTATTCTACAAATATCTTCCAATTTGTGCGAAAAACAGGCAGCGTGGGGATCTATCTGCTCAGCACGGTGGCCAGCAGCGCCATCCGGATGTACATCCCGTTCTCCGCCTGACGGAAATATGCCGCCCGGGGGTCGGTGTCCACCTCCGCACTGAGGGAGAAAACACAAAGGAGACACAAGAGGAAGTGAGATAAATGGTGCATATTGAGTTTTAAACCTCTAAAATCTATTTTTGGTTAGAAGCCTAAAATAATGTCTGTACACAACCTGAAGAGAGTTTAATACCTTTGTTATACTGACATAAGCTACGTCAGTAAATACCCCACTGGGTAATTTTAAAACGGCAGTTGCTAACAAGTGTCTAAATTAGACGACTAAATGTCTTCACACCCAACATTAGCCGCCTTTAGCTTAGCGGTGGTGACGTGAAGTCATGTGACCGTGCTGTAGTTCCTTTATAGCCCAACATTAGCCGCCTTTAGCTTAGCGGTGGTGACGTGAAGTCATGTGACCGTGCTGTAGTTCCTTTATAGCCCAACATTAGCCGCCTTTAGCTTAGCGGTGGTGACGTGAAGTCATGTGACCGTGCTGTAGTTCCTTTATAGCCCAACATTAGCCGCCTTTAGCTTAGCGGTGGTGACGTGAAGTCATGTGACCGTGCTGTAGTTCCTTTATAGCCCAACATTAGCCGCCTTTAGCTTAGCGGTGGTGACGTGAAGTCATGTGACCGTGCTGTAGTTCCTTTATAGCCCAACATTAGCCGCCTTTAGCTTAGCGGTGGTGACGTGAAGTCATGTGACCGTGCTGTAGTTCCTTTATAGCCCAACATTAGCCGCCTTTAGCTTAGCGGTGGTGACGTGAAGTCATGTGACCGTGCTGTAGTTCCTTTATAGCCCAACATTAGCCTCCTTTAGCTTAGCGGTGGTGACTTGAAGTCATGTGACCGTGCTGTAGTTCCTTTATAGCCCAACATTAGCCGCCTTTAGCTTAGCGGTGGTGACGTGAAGTCATGTGACCGTGCTGTAGTTCCTTTATAGCCCAACATTAGCCACCTTTAGCTTAGCGGTGGTGACGTGAAGTCATGTGACCGTGCTGTAGTTCCTTTATAGCCCAACATTAGCCTCCTTTAGCTTAGCGGTGGTGACGTGAAGTCATGTGACCGTGCTGTAGTTCCTTTATAGCCCAACATTAGCCACCTTTAGCTTAGCGGTGGTGACGTGAAGTCATGTGACCGTGCCGTAGTTCCTTTATAACCCAACATTAGCCGCCTTTAGCTTAGCGGTGGTGACGTGAAGTCATGTGACCGTGCTGTAGTTCCTTTATAGCCCAACATTAGCCGCCTTTAGCTTAGCGGTGGTGACGTGAAGTCATGTGACCGTGCTGTAGTTCCTTTATAGTCTAACATTAGCCGCCTTTAGCTTAGCGGTGGTGACGTGAAGTCATGTGACCGTGCTGTAGTTCCTTTATAGCCCAACATTAGCCACCTTTAGCTTAGCGGTGGTGACGTGAAGTCATGTGACCGTGCTGTAGTTCCTTTATAGCCCAACATTAGCCTCCTTTAGCTTAGCGGTGGTGACTTGAAGTCATGTGACCGTGCTGTAGTTCCTTTATAGCCCAACATTAGCCGCCTTTAGCTTAGCGGTGGTGACGTGAAGTCATGTGACCGTGCTGTAGTTCCTTTATAGCCCAACATTAGCCACCTTTAGCTTAGCGGTGGTGACGTGAAGTCATGTGACCGTGCTGTAGTTCCTTTATAGCCCAACATTAGCCTCCTTTAGCTTAGCGGTGGTGACGTGAAGTCATGTGACCGTGCTGTAGTTCCTTTATAGCCCAACATTAGCCACCTTTAGCTTAGCGGTGGTGACGTGAAGTCATGTGACCGTGTCGTAGTTCCTTTATAACCCAACATTAGCCGCCTTTAGCTTAGCGGTGGTGACGTGAAGTCATGTGACCGTGCTGTAGTTCCTTTATAGCCCAACATTAGCCGCCTTTAGCTTAGCGGTGGTGACGTGAAGTCATGTGACCGTGCTGTAGTTCCTTTATAGTCTAACATTAGCCGCCTTTAGCTTAGCGGTGGTGACGTGAAGTCATGTGACCGTGCTGTAGTTCCTTTATAGCCCAACATTAGCCTCCTTTAGCTTAGCGGTGGAGTCATGTGACCGTGCTGTAGTTCCTTTATAGCCCAACATTAGCCACCATTAGCTTAGCGGTGGTGACGTGAAGTCATGTGACCGTGCTGTAGTTCCTTTATAGCCCAACGTTAGCTTTTAACTCCTGGCAATTGCATATACGCTTTAACAATCAAAGCGGTGTTAATATGTGGAGATTATCAACAAACAAAAAAATTAGAAGAACTAAATAGAAATCTCCAAAGCATTAAATTGCTCATAAGAAGTTAGAACAAAATAAACAAGATTGATATAATGCTGCTGATTGAGCCTCACCTGATTTCATTGACTCTGGGCAGAGGATGCATGACCACCATCTTCTTCTTGGCTACAGTCATGATGTGAGGGGTGAGGATGAACTGGCCAAAACACTGAGGAAGAATAAACACACATTCAGAATAAATTACACTAATAACACATGGCCTTGACAGGGGAACAGCAAAACACCTTCTAAATCTAAATTTTATATTTAATTCTAACAATTCAAATGTAAATGCGAGGTGGGGGGTCATTCAATTTAAACAATCTGTTATAGCTTGAACCACAACCTTCACAAAACTGCTAAATCCTATATAGTCAATATTCATTAATGCTGTAGACTACAAGCTTACGTAGAGTTTTTTTTTTGTGGTCGGATAGAAATACGGCAGTTTGTCTGGAAAAAGTACCGAATGCAAAAAGTGGGATCAAATAGTGTAAAGAAATTACTGTACATGTCGTTTACCAACTCCAAAAAGTGGATTATATTACTCAGGTATTTCATAAAGAGGCATAAGAACTATGTGTACCTTACTAGAGAAATAAAGTTGATGAGATGAACTTGACTTACAGCCTTGTACTCTTCCACAGAAGCGAACCTCTCCTTCTGGATCCTCGTCATGTAGAGGACGTCGGTCTCAGGCAGAGCTTCCTCGATGCTCTCAAACTCCTCCTGCACACAGGGAAGAACAGTTATTCAAAACACATCTGATTATATCAACTTGTAATACTGTATACACATATTTAAGGCCATCAGACTGTTAAACACCTGAACTTTTGAAAAGAACATCCATAACATTCACCTGTCTGCAACTTACTAATATATCATATCCCAATTACTTGTATATAGACTCTCCTTGCACTATTTCTATTCTATTCTATTTCTATTTACTTGCAATATTTTATCCGTTGTATTGCACTGTTGGAGGAGCCTGGGACCTCAGATCTTCAGTGATATATCTACACATGACAATAAAAGCCTCGACCCTTGACTTTAGTGCGCACCTGTCTGATGCCCTTCGAGGCCACGTAGCTGATGATTTCTGCCGGCATGTGGAGGTTCTTGGGAGCGACGTAGCGCAGCGTGATGCGGTACTGAGTCAGCAGTTTGGCGAGGGAATGGACCGTGCGGCCGTGTTTCAGATCCCCAACCATGGTTATCTGGCCAAAGACATATACTTATTAAAATAGGCACGGCAAGTTAATTTATACAGCACCTTGTTGATGTAGAAGAGACATGGAGAAGAGGGGACACATGTTGATGTAGAAGAGACATGGAGAAGAGGGGACACATGTGGATGTAGAAGAGACATGAAGAAGAGGGGACACATGTTGATGTAGAAGAGACATGGAGAAGAGGGGACACATGTGGATGTAGAAGAGACATGAAGAAGAGGGGACACATGTTGATGTAGAAGAGACCTGAAGAAGAGGGGACACATGTTGATGTAGAAGAGACACGAAGAAGAGGGGACACATGTTGATGTAGAAGAGACATGAAGAAGAGGGGACACATGTTGATGTAGAAGAGACATGAAGAAGAGGGGACACATGTTGATGTAGAAGAGACATGAAGAAGAGGGGACACATGTTGATGTAGAAGAGACATGAAGAAGAGGGGACACATGTTGATGTAGAAGAGACATGATGAAGAGGGGACACATGTTGATGTAGAAGAGACATGAAGAAGAGGGGACACATGTTGATGTAGAAGAGACATGGAGAAGAGGGGACACATGTTGATGTAGAAGAGACATGAAGAAGAGGGGACACATGTTGATGTAGAAGAGACATGAAGAAGAGGGGACACATGTTGATGTAGAAGAGACATGAAGAAGAGGGGACACATGTTGATGTAGAAGAGACATGATGAAGAGGGGACACATGTTGATGTAGAAGAGACATGAAGAAGAGGGGACACATGTTGATGTAGAAGAGACATGGAGAAGAGGGGACACATGTTGATGTAGAAGAGACATGAAGAAGAGGGGACACATGTTGATGTAGAAGAGACATGGAGAAGAGGGGACACATGTTGATGTAGAAGAGACATGAAGAAGAGGGGACACATGTTGATGTAGAAGAGACATGAAGAAGAGGGGACACATGTTGATGTAGAAGAGACATGAAGAAGAGGGGACACATGTTGATGTAGTAGAGACATGAAGAAGTGGGGACACATGTTGATGTAGTAGAGACATGAAGAAGAGGGGACACATGTTGATGTAGAAGAGACATGAAGAAGAGGGGATACATGTTGATGTAGAAGAGACATGAAGAAGAGGGGACACATGTTGATGTAGTAGAGACATGAAGAAGTGGGGACACATGTTGATGTAGAAGAGACATGGAGAAGAGGGGACACATGTTGATGTAGAAGAGACATGGAGAAGAGGGGACACATGTTGATGTAGAAGAGACATGAAGAAGAGGGGACACATGTTGATGTAGAAGAGACATGAAGAAGAGGGGACACATGTTGATGAAGAAGAGACATGAAGAAGAGGGGACACGTGTTGATGTAGAAGAGACATGAAGAAGAGGGGACACATGTTGATGTAGAAGAGACATGAAGAAGAGGGGACACATGTTGATGAATAAGAGACATGAAGAAGAGGGGACACATGTTGATGAAGAAGAGACATGAAGAAGAGGGGACACGTGTTGATGTAGAAGAGACATGAAGAAGAGGGGACACGTGTTGATGTAGAAGAGACATGAAGAAGAGGGGACACATGTTGATGTAGAAGAGACATGAAGAAGAGGGGACACGTGTTGATGTAGAAGAGACATGAAGAAGAGGGGACACATGTTGATGCAGAAGAGACATGAAGAAGAGGATGTTGCATAATAGGTGACCTTTAAAAGGAAAGGTTTAACATTTATTTTCTGTCCCTCACCGTCATGCCGTTGACCGTCCCCAGCTCCTCTCTGATGGTGAAGACGTCCAGCAGAGCCTGAGTGGGATGTTCCCCGACTCCGTCTCCAGCGTTGATCACCGGCTTACGGCAGTGACGCGCCGCACACTGGAGTGACAGGAAGACATTCAAAGATGTAAAAGCTTTATTCGTCAGATGCCACCACGCCCCCCCCGCTCATCAGAAGCCAACCGCCTATCCGTCCCCACCGGCACCAAGCCCCGGACCTGGGGGGACAGAGCCTTCTCCGTCGCTGCCCCCTCCCTCTGGAACCCATCAGAGACTGCACCGACCTCACCACCTTCAACACACTCACCTCTATGTATATATATATATATATATATATATATATATATAATATCTACATGTACATTTTCTATTTTATTTTATTTCTATTCTTGTTTCTTTCTAAACTGACGTTTCTGTTTGTTTTTCCCAAATTGGGATCAATAAAGTACCATCTTGTCTCATCTCTTCAATCTGGCTTTTAATGTGTGAATGTTTTTGTATTATTTGACTTTAACTATAAATATTTATTTGTTGTTCTTTTCACTACATCTGTAAAGCGACTTTGAGCACCTGTACAAGCGCTAACAAAATAAATATATTATTATTATTATATGCCCCAGAGCTACAGCTTAGTTTTCGCAAGTAAAAGTCTCAGGCTCGTCCAACAAGGCACATGAGATCTATTGTTTTCTTGATTCAATCGAAAGTCTGAAAATAGAAAGAAAGTTTCCCAGAAATGCGTAAAAACTAGAAAGACAGCGACAAAAAGTGAACAAATCTTTCCCCCTGAAACTTCCAGAATCTCTTTCCACAGAGTATGTATATATTATATGAATTATTCAAGGTTAAGGTATTCATTTATATTGTGTGTTAACGTATATTAAGATGTAAAAAAAAAAAAGTAAAAACAAAACGGAGAAGCGGTCGGATTAAATAAGTGTAAACTTCTTCCGACCCCTTTTCGGACGTGTAATTAGCTAAAGTTTTGTTGTTTATTGATATCAGAAAATGATACTACAGATTATTCAATTATTATTTAAATATTTCGTTTAGTTATTGCATTCATTTGTATAGTACTGTATCATCTTTTGTTTCATTTGTATTTTCTTTGGTTTTACACGCTCGAAAAAAATAAATAAACTAAACTAAATATAAAAGACACGAACAAGTGGATGTTGCACAATGGGTGACCTTCAATACACCGTAGCACATCGTCTTCACGAAGGTGCCAAGTCAGAGACGCACCTCCACAGCTCCGGGGGTCGGGTGTCGCAGCACCAGCACGTCGGCGTAGCAGCTCATGGTCTGCACGGAGTCGGCCAGAGACTCTCCTTTCTGCGCCGAGGACGTGGATTCGCTGAAGTGAACCACGGAGCCGCCCAGACGCTGCATGGCCGCCGCGAACGAGCTGCTGGTGCGAGTGCTCACCTCGTAGAACATGGACGCCATCACCTTGCCCTGAGGAGAGAGGGGGCTTTAGACGGACACATGGTACACTAGAGGACTGGAGTGGTACTGCGTGTTGCTTAATACCAAATGCTCTGATTCCAAAAGCTAATGTATAGATTACACAAGGGACAGGATTCTTTCCGATTAGGCTTTAAACAGACTACCTCCCTTTTCCCCTCTACTCATCACCGCCTTTCATTTCTGACTTCATCTGTGTATTTTCATATTTCTATCTAACCCTCAATTATTCTCTAGTCCCTTCCCTAGTCCCTCCTCAGGTCACTTTCCTAGTCCCTTCTCTAGTCCCTTCTCCAGTCCCACCTCTAGTCACTTCTCAAGTCCCTTCCCGAGTCCCTTCCCGAGTCCCTTCTCTAGTCCCTTCTCTAGTTCCCTTCTCTAGTCCCATCTCCAGTTCCCTCTCCAGTCCCCTCTCCAGTTCCCTCTCCAGTCACCTCTCGAGTTCCATCTCTAGTCCCTCCTCTAGTCACTTCTCGAGTCCCCTCTCCAGTCCCCTCTCCAGTCCCCTCTCCAGTCCCCTCTCGAGTTCCCTCTCGAGGTCCCTCCTCTAGTCACTTCTCGAGTCCCCTCTCCAGTCCCCTCTCAAGTTCCCTCTAAAGGTCCCTCCTCTAGTCCCCTCTCTAGTCCCCTCTCTAGTCCCTCCTCAAGTCCCCTCTCTAGTTCCCCTCTCAAGTTCCCTCTAAAGGTCCCTCCTCTAGTCCCTCCTCTAGTCCCCTCTCTAGTCCCTCCTCAAGTCCCCTCTCTAGTTCCCCTCTCAAGTCCCCTCTCAAAGACCTGAGTGCAAGCTTGTACAGAGACTCTGGGTGGTGAGCGTTTAAACAAATAAACGAAAGAGAAGACTGTTTAGCCATGTAGTGTTTGCCCTCTCCCAAACATTCAAATAGACTTTAAAACGCAGATGTTTCCGGTGTGGCGGCGGCGGCGGTACCTTCAGGATGTCCAAGCTGCGCTCCTTCTGAACCATCAGTCGCAGAGTGTGGGCGACATTGAAAAGGTGCGAGATCTGAAACAAAGAAATAAAACATGCATCACGTGTGTCTTTCTCAAATATGTCTGTATTATTTTGTGTGTGTGTGTGTGTGTGTGCGCGATATTGAAGTGACTGTTATTTTGTATATACTGCTTGTTGTGCTTTTATTCATGTCTCAATGTGTGCATATGTATAAATGTGTCTGTCGATGGTGTGCATAAATATTTCTATATTGTGTATTCTGATTGCGGGACACGGCATTTCGATCTCTCCGTCTGAACACGCGCTGAAAGATCGACAGTGACGTTGACGTTGTACCTGCTCCTTGCTGAACTGCCTGACGGACAGGATGTGCTGCCCCACCAGCGCGTGCAGCAGAGGAGACGTCTGGAAGTGAGACATCTGTCCTGCGGGAAGTCCTGGAGCCGACTGAGGGGACAGCAGCCGGGACAGAGGGGGGGGGTAGCTGTACCCGTCAGCTGTGGGGAGCATCATCATCTCTGCAAGACACAAACATCAATGAAATACAGCAGTGCGGTTTGAAACAAGGCAAGGCTTCTTATAGC
Source organism: Chaenocephalus aceratus (assembly GCA_023974075.1). NCBI lineage: Eukaryota > Metazoa > Chordata > Actinopteri > Perciformes > Channichthyidae > Chaenocephalus > Chaenocephalus aceratus. The sequence goes on along the minus strand of JAMFTG010000156.1, from coordinate 186,787 downwards.
ACTTTTCAACACCAGGCTAAGTGCTTTAGAAACCTTAAAACGCAAAGAGAGTAAAACATGAATACAAGTTACAGAGCAGTGTGAGATGTGAATGTATCAATTAAAAGCAGCGGCAGAAAGAAAGTCTTCAGCCTGGATTTCAAAGCAGTTGCAGCGGACCTGCAGGTTTCTGGGAGCTTGTTACAGATATTTGGAACCAAATGCTCACATTCCTCGACCCCTAGTCTTCCCGTGAAACTACAGTTCTTTTGACAGTTTTCTAATCTTTTTATATTCCTTTCAACCGTCCCTTTCATCCATCTTTTCAATTCCCAGAAGTAAGATATTTAAACCTAAAGGGGTAGACGTGTTGCTGATTTTAAGGTGCTGTCGAAACCAGGTGAGATTCTAGTTTGCTGCAAAATATGCGTTGTCTTCCTGCAGTGCATTGTGGGAGTTGTAGTACCTGGCGTGAATCCGGGGTCGGAGGAGCGGTGGATGCGGGGCGGCAGCAGGTAGCGGCTCTCTGAAGTTAGCCTCCGGGGGCTGGGGGCTCGGGTCCGGATCAGGCTGTCCCGCGGGGGGGTGGGGCGCGCCGGCTCTGGGCTCTACAGGAACCACAACATGTGAATAAATACGTACAATAGTGTTGGGAAAATACTCCTTCAATATGAGAGTACACATGATAACAAAGGTATCCCAACTGTAGCTGTGTACATGATGATAGCTATGTGATTAACATGATGCTTCAGCCTCTATGGAGAGAGACATCAAGCATGCTCATTTCTGACGTGGAGCTACTCTGAAGTAAACATTGAATACTGCTTTCTATTCCTCCATCTTGTGACTGTGTGACTCCCTCTCTTGGATATCAGCATGTGAAGGACACTGCTCAGGAACTAGTGGATGCTCTGTGTGTGATGACTCCTTCCAGATTTGGATAAAAAGTCAGAATTTTGAGGAAAAGTCTGAATTTTTATTAAGTCAGAATTTTGAGATTTTGAGAAACAGTCAGAATTCTTAGATTCTTTGTAAAAAAAAATAAGGATTTTTTTTTGAAATAGTCTTTTTTTTAAGAAAAAGTCAGGATTTTGAAAAAAGTCAGAATTTTTGGATTTTGAGAAAAAAAGTCAGGATTTTGTGAAAAAGTCATATTTTTGAGGAAAAAGTCAGAATTTTCCGATTTAAAGGAAAACTCAGTATTGTGTACGTGACAGGATGTATGATTTTCTACAAAAAAACGGTATTCCTCCATCTTGTGACTGTGTGACTCCCTCTCTTGGATATCAGCATGTGAAGGACGCTGCTCAGGAACTAGTTGAAGCTGAAGCCGGGGACCAGGGAGATTTTTCCAATAAATAACGACCAGATGTTTAGTTTCAGAATATATAAAACTGTATATTCTCCAGACTACAATCATCTGTTTGTCATCTTGCAATCTACTTATTTATCTAAATAGTTACCACCGCAATAAACCGTATTAAATGTTGTCTTGTTTAAATTTCACATTCTGTTCTTGTCATATTCTATTGACATGTATATAGACTTCTCAGCTCAGGTCAGGAGAACGTCATTGCCGTTTCTACACGGTAGCTTTGTGCACATGACGATAAAACCTTTCGATCTTGAATTAGTTACGTGGAAGTATTCCGTTCGTTTGACCGTTAAACATTGTTGTCGTACTACAATGAGATCCGCTTATCGTACCATTGGACTTTCTTTAACAAGTTCAGCAGGAGTGCTGGAGGCGAGGGGCCACGTCTTCACATCCTCTCCATAACCTGGAGGTACCAGCACCTAAAGGAGAGGGGGGGGGGGGGGAGAAATGCAGATTTAAAAAAGGATTCGTCTTCAACCGACATTCCTTTGAAACTGTGCCCGCCTTATTACCATTGAGAGCTGGTGGATTAGGTTAAAGCCGGGGTGTCCACACTACGCCATTTTGAATCGGCCTTCCTCAAGTTAAAAAGTATAATGGAATACGGCCCACAAATGAACCCTGTGCTTTTCTTATATTGTACTTCTTAAATATACATGTACACATATATTATTCACGTGTTAATAAGACCACTTTTCAAATACATTTCAGTTGGAAACATTTTCTAACATATGATAAGAAAAAAGCCCAATGACTTTGAATAAGAAGCTTGAAACACACCTTCACATTTCTCCTTATTATAATCAATCTGAGGCGTCTGCTTTACGGGATGAGCTGCCAACACTCACAAGCATACTTGACCTACATTGGATTGATGTCGCTAACTTATAACTGAACTTACGAGGCGACATACCTCGAGTGAGTGGCCCGGCCCTTCGTATATGTTTCTGTATGTGGCCCTCGGTGAACAAAATGGACACCCGTGGTTTAAAGACTAAAATGAATATGTGTGTGTGATGTCTGACCTGTCCGTCGATGTAGGCCACCTCTCCTCTCAGAACAACGCGGCGCACTTTCCCCTTCACCTTCATACCCTGGAAAGGTGTCCACTTGGACTTGGTGAACTGCATGGTCTGAGGAATCACCCACTCCTGCTCCAGATCCACCTGGAAAACATCACAGTATGAGTATTTCACAACATAGCGATGCACACAATAGCCGCGTTCACACTGCGGTACTTTTCCCACAAAGGTTCATGCGAACTTAGTTCATGATCGCGTTCACACCAGGGACTTTCGAGCGGCTCTTTTTTGAGAAAAGAGCTATATTCCTGATTGGCTGGGCGGATTGCAAACCACGCCCCGTAAAACTCCCAAAAAGTGTTGTGAAGCCGCCGTTTTATTATCCTCGCATTAGCATTATTAGCATTAGCATTATTAGCATTAGCATTATTAGCATTATTAGCATTAGCATTATTAGCATTAGCCCAGCGCAGAAACGCAGAGAGACTAACTTATGGCAACACAAAATAAAACATGGGAGCGGTGGAGATGAGGAGGTGTCGGCGTTCTGGCGATTTACTCGGAAGGCTCCAGTCGAAGCTGCTGGGACTCACGTGCAACAAAGAAAAGAGGCCTTTACAATATTCAAAACAAAAAGGCAAAACTCAAATAAACAAACAACTTAGGTATTCTTTCCGTCTTGATAGGGCTTATATAACTCGAAAGCTTAAAGCCGGGTAATTGGACGGTTAAAAACTGTTCCTCGACGACATCTTTCTAGCAGGTTTCCCATCACTGTCACTTTACAGGAGGCACTGTGGGAATTGTAGTCTTTTATACTCTGGTTGACTACAGACGTCACAGTTAGGTGGCCTTTCTTATACAACAAGATACTGGCTCTAACAGTCAGAATCCTCTGTCCATCACCCTCACTGTCGAGCAACACTCACTACAATTTCTGTGTGTCTGTGTGTGTGTGTGTGTGTGTGTGTGTAGCGAAGGCGCAGTGGGAATTGTAGTCTTTTATAGTGTGTTGACTACAGACACACTATATCGGCCTTTCTTACAACAATCTAAATACTAACAAGAATGCCCTTCCCTTGTGTTTACCTCCACGTAGGTGTTCTCCTGGACGGGCAGGTTGAAGATCTTGCGCGGGTTGTCATAGAGACGCGTGATGATGTCATCCATAGTGAGACGTCCGTCACTCACGGCGGTCAGAAGCAGCGGCAGCATGGTCTCCAGACCGGGGTACCCTGGAGGAGGACTGTCCCCGCTCTTCTCCTCGACAGAGTGGGGGGCTAAACTCCCAGAAAGCACGTAACGATAAGTCATTGATCCCCATTTGCATTGCAGCAGCATACACAGACATGGCATTGTACAATGTATATACACACACAATCAAAAGACACATGTACACATATGCACACGTTAAGACATTGTGTTCCATATATATGTATACACACACATATTTTTATATATATTTGTTTTTGTACTCTGGATTGTGGGAAACGGTATTTCGATGTCTCTGTCTGTACACAAACTGAAAATAGAGACTGGTGCATGGAGAAGAACATGAACCGACCTGGTCAGAGTTGCGTCTGTCGTTAACCCAGTCGAGATTAAAGTCGAGTTGTTGTCCTAATAAATGACCGGTTTGCTGCACTCGTATATTCAGACTGCTTGCTGTGTCTCCACTCACCGTGGTCAGTGGCGAAGCAGTCGATGACGTCCAGGTTCTCCCACAGAGCCTCCATGTCCTCCAGAGTTCCCAGCATGGGGCGGACCTGCGCCCGCCCGCCACCGATCTCTCCGATGTTCTCCTCGCACAGGAAGAGGTGATGAGGAGCCACCTCACACGTGACCTGGATGCCCTTCTGCTTCGCTGCCCGGATGATCAGAATCTGAATAAAAGACAGGAGGTAAGAATGAGAGATATTGCTTCATCAAAGTTTCAATACTTTAAAATATCTGTACCTGTAAGGAAAGTATCACAAAAGAATGTGTATTTTGAAAATGTACAAAATACACATTTAGGTGTTTATTTGTACTAAAGTTAGTCTGTTTGCTAAAGTACCACGACCGCTGGGTGCACCGTGTCATCAGAGGTATCGCTGGAAAGCTGTGTCTCTCCTGCACAATCTCATCGGATCCAAACATGGTCATTTCCTTCGTATCAGCAACCAATCGTGAAAGCACAAAGGGGTCTTGAACCAAGAAACGAAATCTCATTGGCTGGTGTCAATTTCTGACAACGTGATTGGTTCAGATGAGTCACGTGGTGTGCTAAAACACTTCCTGGTTAGCTTTCGCCGGAAATGTAAATCTCAAAATGGCAAAAGAACGGCGAAAAAAACGTTCACATGGAAGACGACAACAATTGAATTTAAACATGCTATTTCAGAAAACTTGTAATACAAAAAACAATTGTCTAAATGTAAGTAATTAACTGGAGAAATGTATAGTAAAAATATTACTTAAGAATTTAAGCATTTCCTCCACACGAACAAAACTCCCACCAATATTGCGCTTTTCCACCATTTGATTTCTACGATACTAACTAAATAGAAACAGTGCTTTACCTCCTCCTTCTTGGCGATGTGGCAGATGTGCACGGGCCGCTGGTAGAGCTGAGCCACCATCAGGATGGCGGCCACCGTCTGCTTCTCAGCGTGAGCCACGATGGGAAACTGCTTCGGCCACTTCTCAAAGTGCTGCGTACACAAACGGAGAGTTTAGTGGGCAGGGTGGGACACTGGTGGTATACGGGAGGCACATGCTAATGGGGATATTAGGGCGTTTTCGACAGTGGCTCAAGGAAATGCCAAAATGCAAAGACAAAAAAACACTTCTCCGCCAGATTAGAAAGTATAAAGCTTTGCCCCAGGGTCAACCAACATAATTTGAACCGGATCTAAAAAAGACAAATCTATAAATCCTGACACCGAATAGTTTAAGAAAAGTCCCATAATAACTACAATGATAGAAAACCTGTAACTAAAGTGGTTTGTCGAGGTTTAAAAATATACAATAAGATATTATGATAATCTGAATTTCTTCTTGCACCACAGCCGGTGCATTTGCAACGTGAACAAGGCGAGGCCTACCTCCATCCAGAGGGCCACGTTGTCCATCTTGAGAGTGGAGTACGTGTCGTTCAGATACATCTTCAGACCCACCGCCTGGCTGGCGATGGACGGCAGGATGGCGGCGTTGTCCGAAGCAGCGCCGAGGTACAGGGCGTAGTCACAGCGGCAGCCCGCTTTGGCCAGCTGAAGTTCAAATCAAATCAAACTTTATTTGTTAGCCCAATATCACAAAACACGGTGGGCTTCACGGATTAAAAACAAACATTGTATACGATGGAGTTACAGCAAAATGGAACACAAGACTTCAGTCAACTTTGATTAAAAGCATGCTGTGAAGGCTGTAACTAGAAGCCTCACACCCACCACACGTCCTTAAGGTTGTTTTTTTAATTAAAATCATCCATGCACACATTTTTTACTTTACTTTTCTAAATCGAGTGCACGCAATCTTGTTCACTTTAGTGATTGTCAACAAGATCTGTTTATATGAAACCTAATCTAAATTGATTGTGTTCCTAAAAACTGTATATATATATTTTCGGTTATTAAAATCCACATTTTTCAAACCTCCTAGTTGTCGCGTACCCTTGTGCTTCACACCACAGGGGGTCTTGGATCATTTCGAACGTGGTCTTACCTTCTGTACGAGGGCCAGAGTGTTGGCGTCGGTGATGGCGGGGGAGGTGTTGGGCATGGCACACACCATGGTGACGCCTCCTGCCAGGGCAGCAGCCGTACCGGAGGAGAAGTCCTCCTTGTGCTCGGCCCCGGGCTCCCGCAGGTGGACGTGCACATCGATCAGACCTGAGAATCCACGACAAGCAGGAGAGATTTGAACCTTCCGGATGTTTCACAAGTATTTATTTATATCCCCGTGGACATCGCTCCAACAGCTTCTGGAACTAGGACAAGGTGAAAACAGATACTGGGTATTTCTTGAGGGATTAGAATTTTCTCTATATTCTTCCGTATGGAAAGAATTAAGACGAGACATTGTACTACTGCAACACCTTATCAAATATTTTAATGGATATATTTGTATAACTAATTGTATGGATGGGCTACTGTTCATTTGACAACATAAGTTAATCAGTGGCCCTTAAAAGCTTGACAATTGTGCTTTTAGATTTAGACCTTTTTTGATCCTCGCAGGGAAATTAAGGAAAGATTAAAAGACTCAGAGAGGCGAAGTCCCTCCCTTTCTGGTGGACCTCCATGGGATCTTATTTCTGAAACAGTCTGTATTGAAGTCAATGGAGAGAGAAAGATTATCTCTCGATCCCGTTTGAATTGTGCCACGAATTACACACATGATGTTTGTCAATTTAAAAGATAATTTTGCAAGTCAAAAAATTTAAAATGTGTCGTAAAACTTTGAAGTAACACTTTGTTTGTGTGAAACCGCTCAATGAACTACATCTCCCGTCACGCACCACACACCCAGACGGCCGTCATGTTGAAACATTTCACTTCTTTCTCTCAGAACGAGGCGGAAAGTATTAAAAGAGGAGAAAATCACTGCAAGTCTGGGCGTGTTGAGAGCTGTGCACACACACAAGGGGAGTTAGTCGGTTCCTGAGAGCCAGCATGCGGGACCGGGACTCTGGGATTTGTAGTCTTTCTAGTTGCATATTTTTCATCGTCTTATATTTCAACAGTTTTACGACAAACTGTGACTTTTTTGACTTGGAAATTATTTTTTAAGATTGACAAACACCATGTGTGTAATAAAGTTTTCTCTCTCCATTGACTTCAATACATAATTTTTCCGAAATAAGGTCCCATGGGGCGGGGGTAGATGGGCGGGACTTCTCTCTACTTGACAGTCAAATATTTTTGTCGTATCTTTAAAAAATCCCTCCATTTTGCAGCTGCAGACAAACCATCCAAATGTCTCAAATTAGCCACAATCATTCAAATGAAATCAAGACTGTTTTTGTGCCTATCGCAGAGACTCACCCGGCAGACGGACCAGCGTCTGCGAGCTCATGCTGTCGATGTGAGTTTTCACCGGTGGAGTGGGACCAACCCGATGAAGAGCCTGAAAAACACACATCCATATTAATCATGTTGTCTTTCAAAGCTGTTTCAGAAGGGCTGCACATGTTATCGAAAGACGCAATGACTAGTGCAATATCCAAATTGCAGCTATAAAAAATATTTAGTAAAGGCAAACTATGTGAAAGTATATGAATGGAATAGTAAAGTCAAATGGTATCACTTCTCAAATCCTTGTTTGGTACAGATCCAAACCATGCAGCTCTATTCTGCAGCTCTAAGAGATAATGTTGGGAACATTCTGAATATGACAAGCATGCTCATTTCTGACGTGGAGCTAATCTGAAGTAAACATTGAATACTGCTTTCTATTCCTCCATCTTGTGACTGTGTGACTCCCTCTCTTGGATATCAGCATGTGAAGGACGCTGCTCAGGAACTAGTGGATGCTCTGTATGTGATGACTACTTCCGTTCTGGAGAGGATCACAGATACATGATGGATCCTGAGGCTGAAGCTCAAGCCGGTGACCAGGGATTATTGACATTTTTAAGTATTTTGAGAAAGTAATAATTTTGAGAAAAAGTCATAATTTTGACTAATTTTGAGAAAACGTCAGGATTTTGGGAAAGTTCAGAATTTTCAGAAAAAAATTAAGTATTTAGAAAAAGTCATAATTTAGAGACATTTTTTTAGTATTTAGAAAAAGTCATAATTTGTGATAAAAAGTCAGGATTTTGAGAAAAATTAAGAATTTTCAGGAAAAAAACCCAACATTTTGATAAAAAAATTAAGTATTTAGAAAAAGTCATAATATGTGAGAAAAGTCAGGATTTTGAGAAAAATTCATAATTTAGAGGAATTTTTTTTAGTATTTAGAAAAAGTCATAATTTTGAGAAAAAAATTAAGTATTTAGAAAAAGTCATAATTTGTGAGAAAAGTCAGGATTTTGAGATGTTGGGAAAGTTCAGAATTTTTAGACAAATTCAGAATTGATATTTTTCGAACAGTTATCAAAGCATTATATAATACCTGCACAAAGAGCTTGGTGCACTTGATGTCGATGATGAGCGGCACAGAGTAGTCGATGGCCATGCGCCTGGTCCGGTAACCCTTGGTGACGAAGGAGGAGAGCCGGCGGCCTCCACTGATCCTCCCCGACAGGTTGATGACCAGGTCGAAGTGGTTCTCCTCCAGGTAGTTCATGATGCTGCGCTGCTTCTCTTTGTTGGGGCAGTCGCTCTCCTCCTCCTCAAACGGCCAGTCCACCGCTTTCACCTGCAGATTGGGGGAAATCCAGTTTTCCACTTGTACAAGTACATACAAATACACAGTTGGGTTTTTTGAGCACATACAGATACAAATACACACAGTATTCACACATGCAGGGAAAGCAGGGAAACAATATATGGTTGATGTTTTGTGATACCTGCTAATTAAGTTATGGTTTGATATTACGATTGGTCAATATATATATCTGCTAATTATGCGTTACCTGACCCATATATACACCGGGTAGATGATGCATGTTATTTAGCACTTCTGATATATGAAGTTTTCTTTCTCTATGAGACTCATAACTCAGGCAACAAGCGGCTTTGTCAAAGAATAGATTTCAAAATATTTTTAATTGAACTATTCATATCTTAAACTGCACTGTAACTTTTATCCATGTACTTTTTCTTTTAATGTTTATTTTATTATCTTTTCTTTTTAATGACTGATTTTAAATGCCATTTTCTTAATGTCTTTCGTTTTTTGTAAAGCACTTTGAATTGCCTTGTGTTGAAAAGTGCTATAAATAAACTTGCCTTGCCTTTGGGTTCAAGAAAAGCGATATAGAAATATAATTTATTATTATTATTATAACGCAGCGAAGCTTGCCGGCGGGCGTGTCTGAAACCCGACCAACAACCAATCAAATGAATCTCCCGCCCTGGACACACAAGCACGCGGTTTGATTGGCTAGAGCTTGTACTGGCATACGATTTGATTGGCTCCCGCCGAAGCTTCAAAAGTAGAACATTGACTGGATACATCTTTTTGTATTCAGATAAGGAAGACACTCTTTAATAATCTCCTACAGTAGAGTTTACATTCAATTACAAGGATGAAGTGTATTAGTAGTCAGGATTATTTTGTATTTTTACACACCATCTAGAAAGGAGAAATACATCATGCTTAAGGTCAGCCACACAATATTATATTTGGGAACATGCACTTGTGGTATTGTTGGGCAAAGCAGATGGAAAATGGAAAAGCGTGTTCAGACCTTTCCTCCAGTTTCTAGTCCACGTGAATTTGCATACATCTTAATTACCCGGCTTACTTTCCTGCAATCAAGCGGTTTCATAACTAAAGTATACAACATCTGTTCCGTTACCTTGACTCCATGCTCTGTGTAGAAGTCAGCGGTGCCCAGGCTGGCGTACAGGTCGTAGCCCATCGACTCCAGGGCCTGCACCGTGGGCAGCAGCTCACTCTTGTACTGTAACGCACACACAGTCATGTATGACGTTATCCTCAGAGGAAGACGTGGGTTACTGCAGAGCTTTGGATAATACAATCATTCTTAATCATTCAAATCTCCTCAGCGCTAGAAATGGTTCCAGTTGTCTCAGTTCTATTGGATACGGATTGAGCCTCCCGTCTATTTGACGTGGCGAGGAACCACAAAGACGTGCAGATAGATACGTACACATCGCTTAATTGCTTTCTGAACAGTCCCATTACGGTTTCACAGTAAGACGTCTAAATATACGGTTGTGTGTAGAGCTATAGCTCAATATATGTCAGGCTTTTTAGTTCATGAATCTGTGTTACAACTACATGAGATTTAGCATTTTCTATCTGCTTTATTTTATATTCCATTACCAAATGTTCGGTTTTTATGACATTTTAATGCGTTAGGTGTAATGATGATATCGTTTCATTTACTATATCTAGTGTAAACATGTGTACTTGGAGCTTAAGAATCATTGCAGCTACTGTGGATCAAATACAAAATACCCGTTAAAATACTTATACTTTAATTGTATTGGGGCTGTTATCATGCACTCGGCGCCATGTGACAGATTTCTTTTGGGGGGAAAAGCTACAACTTATTTCCACATGGCTCGGTGGCCTCGAGCACCATCTGCTAATCGCCGCGCAAGACTGCACACGTGCTGTAATGAGCCTCAGTCTGTGCATCGCTCCACGAAGAGGCGTCGCTCCGACTGCCAGCTGGGTCGGATGGATTGTGTCGGACCGTATTCACCAAATAAGATAAGATAAATTAGGTGGAGAGAGTCAGTTAAACATTCCCGTTTGTCCTCTTGCAATCTACTTAGATATAGAAATAGGTATCACCGCAATAAACCGTATTTAATTTAGTCTTAATGTACAATATTTCATTTCATATTCTGTTCTTGTACATATCAGATTCTGTTGACATGCATATAGACTTTTTGCACTATATGTTGCATCGTTGGAGGAGCTCCGGTCAGAAGAGTTTCATTGCCACTTCTACACCGTAGCTTTGAGCGTATGGCAATAAAACCGTTGAACTTGAATCGGTACCTTGTAGCTGCCGATGGAGAGCAGGATGTTCTTCTTGGGGATTATGAAGCCCGTGGAGAGCATGGCTTTCAGGTACGCTTCGTATCTGTTCTCCCCAAAACAGGCCACCTCCCCGGTGCTGGTCATCTCCACCCCGAGCACCACGTCTGCTCCGGCCAGGCGAGAGAAGGAGAACTGGGGCACCTGGAGGACACGGTATACATATATTCAAGAGGTGAGGTGAAAGGTTATCTCTGATTTAAAGGTCCCTATGATACTGTTTTCCATCAATACATCACAGGTCTCAGATATATCCAGAGCCTGTCTCTGATTGGCTGAAACACCAAACGGATCATTGCAGCATTACCCATAATCCCCTCTGTTTCAGCCCTGTTTCCAAAGTGCTGATTCTCTGTCTGTTACTTCAGATGAAAACAAGGAGCCCCTCCTCACGCCCCTCTGAGAGACATTTGGTTACAAAGAACTCAATGGTGCTCTAGGGGAGATTCAGGTGATAAGGGGGGGGGGGGGGGGGGGTTACCTTGGTTGCTGATTGGCTAATGGTTACCAAGCCAACACATCGTTATGACATCATAAAGTGGCCAAAATCTGAGAGGTTTTTATAGAAATGGATCAAAAAGAGAGAAAATCTTTGTTCCTGAAACTTTCAGAGTCTCTTTCCACAGAGGGGGACACATGTTGATGTAGAAGAGACATGGAGAGAGGGGACACATGTTGATGTAGAAGAGACATGAAGAAGAGGGGACACATGTTGATGTAGAAGAGACATGAAGAAGAGGGGACACATGTTGATGTAGAAGAGACATGAAGAAGAGGGGACACATGTTGATGTAGAAGAGACATGGAGAAGAGGGGACACATGTTGATGTAGAAGAGACATGAAGAAGAGGGGACACATGTTGATGTAGAAGAGACATGAAGAAGAGGGGACACATGTTGATGTAGAAGAGACATGAAGAAGAGGGGACACATGTTGATGTAGAAGAGACATGGAGAAGAGGGGACACATGTTGATGTAGAAGAGACATGAAGAAGAGGGGACACATGTTGATGTAGAAGAGACATGGAGAAGAGGGGACACATGTTGATGTAGAAGAGACATGGAGAAGAGGGGACACATGTTGATGTAGAAGAGACATGAAGAAGAGGGGACACATGTTGATGTAGAAGAGACATGAAGAAGAGGGGACACATGTTGATGTAGAAGAGACATGAAGAAGAGGGGACACATGTTGATGTAGAAGAGACGTGAAGAAGAGGGGACACATGTTGATGTAGAAGAGACATGGAGAAGAGGGGACACATGTTGATGAAGAAGAGGGGACACATCTTGATGTAGAAGAGACATGAAGAAGAGGGGACACATGTTGATGTAGAAGAGACATGGAGAAGAGGGGACACATGTTGACGTAGAAGAGACATGGAGAAGAGAGGACACATGTTGACGTAGAAGAGACATGAAGAAGAGGGGACACATGTTGATGTAGAAGAGGGGACACACGTTGATGTAGAAGAGACATGAAGAAGAGGGGACACATGTTGATGAAGAAGAGACATGAAGAAGAGGGGACACATGTTGATGTAGAAGAGACATGGAGAAGAGGGGACACATGTTGATGTAGAAGAGACATGGAGAAGAGGGGACACATGTTGATGTAGAAGAGACATGAAGAAGAGGGGACACATGTTGATGTAGAAGAGACATGGAGAAGAGGGGACACATGTTGATGTAGAAGAGACATGAAGAAGAGGGGACACATGTTGATGTAGAAGAGACATGAAGAAGAGGGGACACATGTTGATGTAGAAGAGACATGAAGAAGAGGGGACACATGTTGATGTAGAAGAGACATGGAGAAGAGGGGACACATGTTGATGTAGAAGAGACATGAAGAAGAGGGGACACATGTTGATGTAGAAGAGACATGGAGAAGAGGGGACACATGTTGATGTAGAAGAGACATGGAGAAGAGGGGACACATGTTGATGTAGAAGAGACATGAAGAAGAGGGGACACATGTTGATGTAGAAGAGACATGAAGAAGAGGGACACATGTTGATGTAGAAGAGACATGAAGAAGAGGGGACACATGTTGATGTAGAAGAGACGTGAAGAAGAGGGGACACATGTTGATGTAGAAGAGACATGGAGAAGAGGGGACACATGTTGATGAAGAAGAGGGGGACACATCTTGATGTAGAAGAGACATGAAGAAGAGGGGACACATGTTGATGTAGAAGAGACATGGAGAAGAGGGGACACATGTTGACGTAGAAGAGACATGGAGAAGAGAGGACACATGTTGACGTAGAAGAGACATGAAGAAGAGGGGACACATGTTGATGTAGAAGAGGGGACACACGTTGATGTAGAAGAGACATGAAGAAGAGGGGACACATGTTGATGAAGAAGAGACATGAAGAAGAGGGGACACATGTTGATGTAGAAGAGACATGGAGAAGAGGGGACACATGTTGATGTAGAAGAGGACATGGAGAAGAGGGGAACACATGTTGATGTAGAAGAGACATGAAGAAGAGGGGACACATGTTGATGTAGAAGAGACATGGAGAAGAGGGACACATGTTGATGTAGAAGAGACATGGAGAAGAGGGGACACATGTTGATGTAGAAGAGACATGAAGAAGAGGGGACACATGTTGATGTAGAAGAGACATGAAGAAGAGGGGACCATGTTGATGTAGAAGAGACATGAAGAAGAGGGGACACATGTTGATGTAGAAGAGACGTGAAGAAGAGGGGACACATGTTGATGTAGAAGAGACATGGAGAAGAGGGGACACATGTTGACGTAGAAGAGACATGGAGAAGAGAGGACACATGTTGATGTAGAAGAGACATGAAGAAGAGGGGACACATGTTGATGTAGAAGAGGGGACACACGTTGATGTAGAAGAGACATGAAGAAGAGGGGACACATGTTGATGAAGAAGAGACATGAAGAAGAGGGGACACATGTTGATGTAGAAGAGACATGAAGAAGAGGGGACACATGTTGATGTAGAAGAGACATGAAGAAGAGGGGACACATGTTGATGTAGAAGAGACATGGAGAAGAGGGGACACACGTTGATGTAGAAGAGACATGAAGAAGATGGGACACATGTTGATGTAGAAGAGACATGGAGAAGAGGGGACACATGTTGATGTAGAAGAGACATGGAGAAGAGGGGACACATGTTGATGTAGAAGAGACATGAAGAAGAGGGGACACGTGTTGATGTAGTAGAGACATGAAGAAGAGGGGACACATGTTGATGTAGAAGAGACATGGAGAAGAGGGGACACATGTTGATGTAGAAGAGACATGGAGAAGAGGGGACACATGTTGATGTAGAAGAGACATGGAGAAGAGGGGACACATGTTGATGTAGAAGAGACATGAAGAAGAGGGGACACGTGTTGATGTAGTAGAGACATGGAGAAGAGGGGACACATGTTGATGTAGAAGAGACATGAAGAAGAGGGGACACATGTTGATGTAGAAGAGACATGAAGAAGAGGGGACACATGTTGATGTAGAAGAGACATGAAGAAGAGGGGACACATGTTGATGTAGAAGAGGGGACACATGTTGATGTAGAAGAGACATGAAGAAGAGGGGACACATGTTGATGTAGAAGAGACATGAAGAAGAGGGGACACATGTTGATGTAGAAGAGACATGGAGAAGAGGGGACACATGTTGATGTAGAAGAGACATGGAGAAGAGGGGACACATGTTGATGTAGAAGAGACATGGAGAAGAGGGGACACATGTTGATGTAGAAGAGACATGGAGAAGAGGGGACACATGTTGATGTAGAAGAGACATGAAGAAGAGGGGACACGTGTTGATGTAGTAGAGACATGAAGAAGAGGGGACACATGTTGATGTAGAAGAGACATGGAGAAGAGGGGACACATGTTGATGTAGAAGAGACATGGAGAAGAGGGGACACATGTTGATGTAGAAGAGACATGGAGAAGAGGGGACACATGTTGATGTAGAAGAGACATGAAGAAGAGGGGACACGTGTTGATGTAGTAGAGACATGGAGAAGAGGGGACACATGTTGATGTAGAAGAGACATGAAGAAGAGGGGACACATGTTGATGTAGAAGAGACATGAAGAAGAGGGGACACATGTTGATGTAGAAGAGACATGAAGAAGAGGGGACACATGTTGATGTAGAAGAGACGTCAAGAAGAGGGGACACATGTTGATGTAGAAGAGACATGGAGAAGAGGGGACACATGTTGATGAAGAAGAGGGGACACATCTTGATGTAGAAGAGACATGAAGAAGAGGGGACACATGTTGATGTAGAAGAGACATGGAGAAGAGGGGACACATGTTGACGTAGAAGAGACATGGAGAAGAGAGGACACATGTTGATGTAGAGAGACATGAAGAAGAGGGGACACATGTTGATGTAGAAGAGGGGACACACGTTGATGTAGAAGAGACATGAAGAAGAGGGGACACATGTTGATGTAGAAGAGACATGGAGAAGAGGGGACACATGTTGATGTAGAAGAGACATGGAGAAGAGGGGACACATGTTGATGTAGAAGAGACATGGAGAAGAGGGGACACATGTTGATGTAGAAGAGACATGAAGAAGAGGGGACACGTGTTGATGTAGAAGAGACATGGAGAAGAGGGGACACATGTTGATGTAGAAGAGACATGAAGAAGAGGGGACACGTGTTGATGTAGAAGAGGGGACACACGTTGATGTAGAAGAGACATGAAGAAGAGGGGACACATGTTGATGTAGAAGAGACATGAAGAAGAGGGGACACATGTTGATGTAGAAGAGACATGGAGAAGAGGGGACACATGTTGATGTAGAAGAGACATGGAGAAGAGGGGACACACGTTGATGTAGAAGAGACATGAAGAAGAGGGGACACATGTTGATGTAGAAGAGACATGGAGAAGAGGGGACACATGTTGATGAAGAAGAGGGGACACATCTTGATGTAGAAGAGACATGAAGAAGAGGGGACACATGTTGATGAAGAAGAGGGGACACATGTTGATGTAGAAGAGGGGACACATGTTGATGTAGAAGAGACATGAAGAAGAGGGGACACATGTTGATGAAGAAGAGGGGACACATGTTGATGTAGAAGAGGGGACACATGTTGATGTAGAAGAGACATGGAGAAGAGGGGACACACGTTGATGAAGAAGAGGGGACACATGTTGATGTAGAAGAGGGGACACATGTTGATGTAGAAGAGACATGAAGAAGAGGGGACACATGTTGATGAAGAAGAGGGGACACATGTTGATGTAGAAGAGACATGGAGAAGAGGGGACACACGTTGATGAAGAAGAGGGGACACATGTTGATGTAGAAGAGGGGACACATGTTGATGTAGAAGAGACATGAAGAAGATGGGACACATGTTGATGTAGAAGAGACGTGAAGAAGAGGGGACACATGTTGATGTAGAAGAGACATGGAGAAGAGGGGACACATGTTGATGTAGAAGAGACATGAAGAAGATGGGACACATGTTGATGTAGAAGAGACATGAAGAAGAGGGGACACATGTTGATGTAGAAGAGACATGAAGAAGGGACTTATTTACCTTCACTCCCACTATCCCTTTCCCTCTCATCAGCCCAATTGGCTCCACTTCCTGCCCCACGATGGCCTGCGTTGCCAGGGCAACAAGGTCCACACCGAGAGTTTTGGAGACGAAGGGGAAGGAGCGTGAGACTCGGACGTTGCACTCGATCACCTTCAGCTGGTCATCCTGGGAGAAGAGAAAGAAGGCAGGATGTAATCGAGAACACAAACCTCGATACAATGACCTCGTCTGCTTTCTTGATTAGCACTTTAACGAAAGCCCTGTAAAGTGTCTGCTCCAGTATGATAAACAATTCACTTCTCCGATTTTAAATGGTCTGATATTAATCTTAGTGTCTGTAATAAGTTAGAATATCTTGGACACTTTATTACAGAACAAAGGACAGATATTTATAGGCCATGCCGCACGATGTGTGCACAAGCAAACATTCTCCTACGTGAGTGCAGATGGAGTGGAGACGTCTGTTCAGAGCATTTTGCACACCGCTCTATTCGGCACATGTGTGGCCAAACTACAGAAAAGCAAGTTTACGGAAACTTCACGCAGCTTATAATGATGCCGTGAGAATATTGCTGAAGAGACCTCGATGGTCTAGAGCAGGGGTGGGGAACCTTTTTCCTCTCAAGGGCCATTTCAATTTTTACAATATCCTCAGAGGGCCGTACAAGTTATTGACCTCTGCTTAAAAAAACTAAAATCACAGCCCATTCATTTCATTCTGTGCAAAGAACAAGCAACCTCTTAATCCAGATATCTCACCATGACTCACACGTGCACGGTGTGGCGTGACCACCAAAACAGAAAGATATGGACACAAGATGTGTGCATATGTATTTAGTTTCCTATCCATGTGGACATGATTTAAGTGGGGGGGGGCCTACCCTCCTCCAGGGGGGTCCGGAGGGCGTGCTCCCCTGGGAAGATTTTTTTTTAAATGTTGAAGATAAAAGCATCAATCTGGTGCACTTTGAGAGCAACATGAGGAGATCTATGGACACATCTCTCAACACCCAAACACAACTGTAAGCAGATTTTCTTTTAATTTATGGATATTTGACAAATCACTCCCCTTTCAAACTGTATTCTTCTTTATTAATTACTGTCATATAGTATTTTATACCTGTTTACTTTATTCTCTTATTTTTTTATAACTATAATGATCATATAAAGATGTGCCTTTGCCTCACTGGTTGTAGAAAAGGCTTCTTATATTCGTTAGCATAGCTAGCTAACCAGATGCTAATGATAACAACACAGTTCTTGACTGTCTGATCAGTGTGACAGATGAGCAGATCGCCACTGGGCTTTCAGCTGAAGACACAGACACGCAGAAACTGCGGCATGTGTATGGACTTATCGGTACTCGCAATTTCTGAAGTGCTGGAGTGGCGTTCTGGTGCTCTCCGTCAGAACTGCACCCTGTCAGTCGAGACATATACCACGTGATGACACGTTAGGCTCGTGTTGTGTTCAAGGACCCTGACCTTGGCCAGGAAAAACAGGCACTCGCTTGTTTAATTTTTTTGCGGTCTAGATTTCTTTCATTTTTGATTTTTTGCGTGTGTTTATAAATTACCTCGAGGACCGTACCAAATTGTCTCGCGGGCCGTATACGGCCCGGAGGCCGGAGGTTCCCCACCCCTGGTCTAGAGCCCACGTGTCAAACTCGAGGCCCGGGGGCCAAATCAGGCCCTTGGTGGATTTCATTTCAGCCCGCAGGATAATTTCTAATTCCTATTAGATCTGGCCCGCCGGTATATTGCACGCACACCTTCACTCCATCCTGAGGGTCTCCTCCGCTCAGAGCCTGAGCCCAAACATTGATGACCTTGCACCCTGATGAGATGCCAGGTGTCTGAGCTAGCATCACAGAGCAGCACACTGAGTTCAATGGATGCTTCCTTCTGCACTTTCTCTCACGACAACAGGGCATGTTTGGTTTCTCTTTGAGGGGATAGTTTTGTTGAAGCTGTTGTTGGCCTGTGGAGAAAATGTACTCATAAGAAGTGACTCTGGAGAAGCTGCAGATAGAGCCATGAGAAATGAATGCAGCTGATTATTTAATGTTGTCTTTATAGGCAATAGTTTAAGCTTCGTTAGTTCCAGGTTTAATATGTGCAGTAAGTTCATTTCAATACGTTCTGCAATAAACATTGAACCAGTCCGGCCCTCCACTAGCACCCCTTTTTAAATGTTGGCCCTCTGTGTGTTTGGGTTTGACCCCCCTGGTCTCGTGCAAGTGAAATGTGTGTGGCTGCAGGAGTCAATCCTCTACGAGCTGTTTTAAGAAATCTCATGGATAAATATATTTGCCGGCTTAATGACTGATAATGAAATCCTCTTGGCCTTATCGAACATAAGGTTTAGTGCTACACGCTACCAAGCTGTGGAGACATTGGTATAGTTGTCTCTTTGTAGGACACTTTTATGCCGTGTATGTAATTTATTTTATGTAACGTCTCGTCTTTTATCCGGACCCTGAGTCTGTAATGACGTTTTGATTGATTGATTGATTGATTGACGGAGCGTCCACACTACAGCTTCAAAAATAGCTTGGAGCTGGGCGTGTCTGGAGCTTGGGGATTTTATTCAAGCAACACGACCAACAACCAATCACATGAATCTCCCGCCCCCGACATACAAAGCAAAAACCCCGGGGATTTTATGGGAGCAATATATATATATATAAACTCCCCAAACAGGCGAAAACCTACCAGTTTCCCCCACTGTCTCTGCCTCCTCCCTCCATGCCTGGTTCCTCCGGTTTGTGTCCCGGTAGGTGAAGAGGGTCTGGTCATACAAAACCGAGTGATCGCTACGGCGATAGTTAGTTTCTCCTCCGACTTTTTTTGAAATATAGAAATGAACGGCGGGATATCTCTCCCAGCTTAGACGCGGTTTGATTGGCTACGGCTTCAGCTGTCAGATTTTGGGAAACGGGATTTGATTGGCTGGCGCTGGCTACTCCGGCGTCAGAAGTTGAACATTGTTCAACTTCTGACGCCTGAGACGTACCGCTCTGCTACCCACAATTCAGTTCGGCAAAAAAGCGAGGCAACGTGACGTCACCCCATTGAAAGTGAATGGGCAGATTGGAGTTGTCGACGCTGTAGACGCTGTCGTGTGGACGGGCCGTTAGTCTTAAAACTCCAGATATATTGTAAAACATTTCAGGACAAACGGTGAAGATCAACTACGTGTGGCTGGTCAACTGATGAACAATAGTAGAGACTGCGCTGAACACTCGTAGCTTTGAAGTGTTGAACACTAGTAACCGTGGTTCCTATCAACGCACCGAATGTCTTTTCTATGCGTCTTCAATAACCGTCTGATCAACGTAAGAATGTCAGGACCTCCTGCTGCTCACCTTGGCGATCAGCTGCAGGTTGAAGGGCCCGGTGACCTGCAGCTCCTGGCCGATGGCGTGCACGATCATCTTGATCCGCTCCATGGTCTTCTGGTTGATGTCCTGAGCCGGAGTCACCAGAGTGGCGTCTCCGGAGTGAACCCCTGCGTTCTCCACGTGTTCAGACACTGCGATGGCGATCACCACGCCGTCACACGCCACTGCGTCCACGTCGATCTCCTGGAGGATTAACAAATGTTACAGAAACTCGGGGACACGTTCTGACATCTTAAGAGCTCAACTTTTACCTAAAGGTTTCCTATTATGCTATTTTAGGCAATAGCATAGATCTCTCCGATATATACAAATATATAAAAAACATGTCTATGAAGTGTTTTGCTCCAAATACCAAACAGATCACCCGTTCTAGCCACGCCTCATATCCCTCTGTTTCACTTCCCGTTTCAAAACTGCTGATGCTACCGGCAGATTGTCAGCTAAACACTGCCGTGATTAAACGCCATCCTGTTCCAAACCACATCAAGGATTCTCTCTGAAACAGTCTGGAGCTCAAAGGCTTTCTCTCTTGCCGGTTACACCACAAGGTGAGGTCCTTTCTACTTCCTGCTTCTTCACACACATGCTCTCCAGTACAGGTTAGCTCTGAGTGTTAGCGATGCTAATGTAAACACCGACCATATTACGTCCAAAACAGTCGGGCATTGTTTCCGATAGCAACGTTTCTGATTGGGCCGTGGGTCCACATTTCAGATGTTACGTCATATCGGACGCAAATCTGGATCAGCTCCGTTGTTCCCCGTTTTTAGAGATTTGGGTACGGAGGAAAAGAGAGGGTTTTATTTCCTGACGCTGCGTGAGTTCCCCGACACACCGGGGACACATGTTGATGTAGAAAAGACTGTATGCATTAGATCCCCTTGAAAGAGGGTTTTTTTCTCACCTTGGCCTCCTGAATGAATTTGGAGATGACGACGGGGTATTCTTTGGACACAGCGATGGCGTTGGTCAGGTATTTCTCGAGGTCTGCGTCGGTGTAGGCCACGTTCATGGCCGCTCCGCTCAGAACATAGGACGGGCGAACCAGACAGGGATAACCCACCGTCTCACAGAACTTCATGGCAGACTGGAAAAATGGAAGAAAGTGGGGAAAAAAACGTGTATTATTAAAGACTTCCTCTGTTTTACATGGATGAGAGAAACGCCTACGTCACTTCCTGGCCCTGCGCACTTCTGGGGGGAAACAATGCATCAGGGCGACGTGGAAAATAATAGTTTCTTCATGTCTTAAAAGTTGCCACGTCACATATTGCACATTCGACAACAAATTAATCCCCAGTTACGGTTTCTTTACTTCCACTACAGAAATAAGGACGGTAAAAGAAACGGCTTCAGTGCCAGATTGCTTCCTGCCGCTCGTCCTCCGACAGATTGACCGGACATCATTTCCTTATCGATTTAAATTAAACCATAAATCGACGCAGGTCATCGATGTCCAATGACATAGTTTGTATAATACTTTCCGATCATCATAAGTGGGCTTCTTAAAATTCAAAAAAGTGCGCTTTTCTTAATTTCTCACGTGACTGCCGAACATTTCAGAATCTGTATTTACCACCATTCAAATGACAGCGAATGGTTTCTCCCAAAAGTGGGCGGGGCCGTAATAACGCCTGGAAGTGACGCGTGTGTTACCGTCATCCACAGGGTATGCAGAGAAACACTCCAAACATTATGTGCATCCTCCAAAGGTCACATCAAGCACACGAGACATCAAAGGCTTAATTAAACATATTGCTTAAGAAAGACATTCTCCCTCGAATCCGAAGCGTCGCACCTCGTTGTCGGAGAGCTCCTTCCACAGCGGCTGGCTGATCCCGATGGTGTCGAGCATCCGGGAGAACTTGAACCGGTTCTCCGCGCTGTCGATGAACTCCGGCGACGTTCCCAGGATGCGGCACTGCTGGCGGTGCAGAGACATGGCGATGTTGTTGGGCAGCTGGCCCCCCATGGAGAGGATCACCCCCTCTGGGTTCTCCCGCTCGTAGATATCCATCACCACCTGAGATATGGAGGACACTCGTTAAAGGGGGGACACATGTTGATGTAGAAGAGACATGGAGAAGAGGGGACACATGTTGATGTAGAAGAGACATGAAGAAGAGGGGACACATGTTGATGTAGAAGAGACATGAAGAAGAGGGGACACATGTTGATGTAGAAGAGACATGAAGAAGAGGGGACACATGTTGATGTAGAAGAGACATGAAGAAGAGGGGACACTGTTGATGTAGAGGAGACATGAAGAAGAGGGGACACATGTTGATGTAGAAGAGACATGAGAAGAGGGGACACATGTTGATGTAGAAGAGACATGGAGAAGAGGGGACACATGTTTGATGTAGAAGAGACATGAAGAAGAGGGGACACATGCTGATGTAGAAGAGACATGAAGAAGAGGGGACACATGTTGATGTAGAAGAGACATGAAGAAGAGGGGACACATGTTGATGTAGAAGAGACATGGAGAAGAGGGGACACATTTTGATGTAGAAGAGACATGAAGAAGAAGGGACACAAGTTGATGTAGAAGAGACATGAAGAAGAGGAGACACGTGTTGATGTAGAAGAGACATGAAGAAGAAGGGACACATGTTGATGTAGAAGAGACATGAAGAAGAGGGGACACATGTTGATGTAGAAGAGACATGAAGAAGAAGGGACACAAGTTGATGTAGAAGAGACATGAAGAAGAGGGGACACATGCTGATGTAGAAGAGACATGAAGAAGAGGGGACACGTGTTGATGTAGAAGAGACATGAAGAAGAGGGGACACGTGTTGATGTAGAAGAGACATGAAGAAGAGGGGACACATGTTGATGTAGAAGAGACATGAAGAAGAGGGGGACACGTTTTGATGTAGAAGAGACATGAAGAAGAGGGGACACATGTTGATGTAGAAGAGACATGAAGAAGAGGGGACACATGTTGATGTAGAAGAGACATGAAGAAGAGGGGACACATGTTGATGTAGAAGAGACATGAAGAAGAGGGGACACGTGTTGATGTAGAGGAGACATGAAGAAGAGGGGACACGTGTTGATGTAGAGGAGACATGAAGAAGAGGGGACACGTGTTGATGTAGAAGAGACATGGAGAAGAGGGGACACATGTTGATGTAGAAGAGACATGAAGAAGAGGGGACACATGTTGATGTAGAAGAGACATGAAGAAGAGGGGACACATGTTGATGAAGAAGAGACATGAAGAAGAGGGGACACATGTTGATGTAGAAGAGACATGAAGAAGAGGGGACACATGTTGATGTAGAAGAGACATGAAGAAGAGGGGACACATGTTGATGTAGAAGAGACATGAAGAAGAGGGGACACATGTTGATGAAGAAGAGACATGAAGAAGAGGGGACACATGTTGATGTAGAAGAGACATGAAGAAGAGGGGACACATGTTGATGTAGAAGAGACATGAAGAAGAGGGGACACATGTTGATGAAGAAGAGACATGAAGAAGAGGGGACACATGTTGATGTAGAAGAGACATGAAGAAGAGGGGACACATGTTGATGTAGAAGAGACATGAAGAAGAGGGGACACATGTTGATGTAGAAGAGACATGAAGAAGAGGGGACACATGTTGATGTAGAAGAGACATGAAGAAGAGGGGACACATGTTGATGTAGAAGAGACATGAAGAAGAGGGGACACATGTTGATGTAGAAGAGACATGAAGAAGAGGGGACACATGTTGATGTAGAAGAGACATGAAGAAGAGGGGACACATGTTGATGTAGAAGAGACATGTTGTTTTGACGTGTCGTACCTCGAAGGAGATCTCGTCGAAGTAG
Organism: Chaenocephalus aceratus; assembly: GCA_023974075.1. Classification (NCBI taxonomy): domain Eukaryota; kingdom Metazoa; phylum Chordata; class Actinopteri; order Perciformes; family Channichthyidae; genus Chaenocephalus; species Chaenocephalus aceratus. Next base: position 162,938 of record JAMFTG010000156.1, on the reverse strand, counting down.
AGGCGGTCACACATGTCGTAGTCCGTGCTGACCGTCTCCGGGTTGTAGTTCACCATGATGGTCTTATACCCCATCTGCGGTTAGTGGGAGACATGTTAATACAATAACAACATGCTAAGAGTAGAACATATAGAATTTATGTAACTGTATTAAAAATTAAATAAATGTCTTATTATAGTTTAACTCATTTAATCCGGTTTTTATTACAATTCCAGATGTTTTTTTTAACAATTAAATCATTTCAAATGTAATAAATAATATTTAACTATTTTAAATGATGGTCCAATTCTTACATTTACATATATTCTGCATATACTTAGAATATACTTTTTTTGTTTGTTTATATGTATTTTTTATGTAATTTAATAATGTATTATTCAATTATTTGTATTTGCTTGTTTTCAATACTTTTCAATTCTCCAATATAATCTACATCAGTGTTTCTCAAACCTTTTCATACCAAGGACACTTAACCAATAAAAAACACTCGCGGACCACCTAACTCATCATTTTTCTAGAACAGATTATAAATCGCCTGAAAATGGGACAAACAAGTGGCAACATGTGTGACGAAGGTGTTGCGCTGGGCTATTTCATGCAATTGAAAGTGAAACTTAAGCTCGCTCCATTGCGGAAATATTCCCGCGAGAGTGCGGAAAACTTAAATTTATTTATTTATTTCAAATGTGAAATGTTACCAATATACTCACTGACCACTAGGGGGAGCACTGATCTATACCTATGTTTCTTCATCCGTTTTATTGAAGTGGGTTTTATAACTTTACAAATGATTTCATGTAAATTGAATTGAGCATCGACGCAGCACTATGTTCGATGTACAATCTTCTTCGACTAAATACAAATATATAGAATAATTAGTGATCTATAAGGAAAGGCTTTAATCGGTATCAAAATGTTTTCAAATCAGACAAAAATCAAGTCACAGATAATCAACACAAACATTTCCCCTTGCTTCCATTTCAGTCCGAAGACATTTATCAGATTGAGATGAAAAAAGATTAACGTTACAATAATTGCATTTTAATTGACCCTCACCTTCCTGAGCTCGGTGATGCAGCCGACGGCACACCAGTCGAACTCCACGCTGCTGCCGATGCGGTAAACCCCGGATCCGATCACCATCACGTGCTGGTCCACGAAGCCCAGGTCGTCCTCCGTGCCGTGGTACGTCAGGTAAAGGTAGTTCGTGAAGGCGGGCCATTCTGCCGCCACCGTGTCGATCTGCTTCACTACGGGCAGGATCGACCAATCGTGACGCAGCTTCCTCACCACCAGCTCCGTGCTGTAGGGCGGAGAGTGGCAGTAAGGACGTGTGGGAATATATAAGGGTAATTACGAAAAGAAAGATTAAACAAATGTAAGAACAAGGGAAAATATGCTAAATATTATGTAGTAAAACGATTGCATATTATAGACATTGTAGGTAAAATAAATAAATACGTTAAAGTGTAAGGGGCTGATATTCAAAAGGAACATTTTATATTCTTTGAGAAATTAAATAAACATTTTTATTATTATATATATATTTAATAGATTATTATTACTTAATATATTTGTTTAGTTATTATTTAATACATTTGTTTCAATTATTATAATTATAATGTAATTCTTTTTTTATTATTCAATTGTTTTTTATTTGCATTTAATTATATGGAATTATTTTGTATTATAATTTAATTGTTATAAGGACCATAATTTTTAAAAAAAAGACGAATATGCCAAATTAAGCTATGAGGTCATTTCCGATGTGCAGTCTTGGGCAGGTCAAAATCAACAAACTGAAATGTTGTTGTTTGTTGACATGGACACACATCAACCCCCATCACGGCTGCAGCCTGAGAGATATCGCATCTCGTTCCCTCTCACCTCTGCACCGCCTGCGCTATCTGCTTATCGGAGAATCCCAGCTGCTTGGCCTTCCTCATCACCTCTGAGGGCATGGCCGTCTCGTCCTGACGGGAGGAACAACGTCAACAGAAACACAAAGACTACACACAGTGGAGATGCTGCTCACGTCCAACAACATGACCGTGCCGGTATGTTAAATGTTTGCTGTTCACGTATTGTGTCTTGATATGTGTCCGTTGATGTCTCTGGGTACACTCCGTCTCACTTTCCCCGCCTTTCAAACACTTTTGAAAAGTCCGGTGACGGTTAGAGTAACACCGTATGGTTTGGTTACCTGGTTGTACGTCTCCAGCAGCTTCTCGTGGTCGGTGATGTTCTTCATCTTGTGCAGGAACCAGCGGTCGATCTTGGTGAGGTCGTACAGCTGATCCACCGTGTAGTTGGCTCTGAGCGCAGACGCCAGAACGAAGATACGCTTGTCCGTGGGAGTCTGCAGCTCCTGGAGAAAAGAGGGGTGGGAGGAAGGCACGGTCAGGTATCTTAAGTGGTCGATTCATCTCCCCTCCATCCCCACTGGACTTGAACACCCCACACACTCAGACACTCACACACCCACACACTCAGACACTCACACACCCACACACTCAGACACTCACACACCCAGACACTCACACACCCACACACTCAGACACTCACACACCCACACACCCAGACACTCAGACACCCAGACACTCACACACTCAGACACCCACACACTCACACACCCAGACACTCACACACCCACACACTCAGACACTCACACACCCACACACTCAGACACTCAGACACCCAGACACTCACACACTCAGACACCCACACACTCAGACACTCACACACCCAGACACTCACACACCCACACACTCAGACACTCAGACACCCAGACACTCACACACTCAGACACCCACACACTCAGACACTCACACACCCAGACACTCACACACCCACACACTCAGACACTCAGACACTCACACACCCACACACTCAGACACCCAGACACTCACACACCCACACACTCACACACCCAGATCCAGCACCAGACACTTTTCCCGCTGCTATGGACAGTCTTGCACTAATGTACATTTCCCAAAGATATTGAAGCGACTATTTTTTTGTATCTATTGATTGTTGTGCTTTTATTAAGGTCTTAATGTGTGCATATGTATGATTGTGTTTATATAACTTTATATGTTTGTATTTGGGATTGTGGGAAACGGCATTTCGATCTCTCCGTCTCTACACACAAACTGGAACATTGACAATAAAGTTGACTTTTGAACTACAACTTGTATTTTGTTGGTTATATCTCAGCGATGAGATCAGCCATGTCTTACCGTTTATTCAAGACATTCTAATTTAAACACGTATGCCTCCGTAAGGCTTCAATCAACAGAGTATTATCCACCTGACGGTACACTGGCTCAGTAGCCCTTTAGCGCCATCTGTTGGCCCACTTTCAAACGTCATTATCGTGCAACTGCACCACCTCCATCGACTGACCAGAGGCCTTTTCCCGCATGAGTATAGTTTGTATATGACGGTGTTGATAACTGGGCTTCACAAGTCAAAGAGGGAACAGTTGTCAACGAGCAGCACGTGACTTATTAAGCCTTATTATCTTCTTTCGTACCTCTTCAGAGACGGGCTTGATGGTGTGGTCAAAGCCGACGCAGTTCTCGTCCACCATCCTCAGAGCTTTCTGGAAGGCCTCCTCAAAGCTGCGGCCGATAGCCATCACCTCACCTGTGGAGAAGAACACCGAGGAGGATCTACTTAGAGAATATTGTTTACAGAATTAGAAGACCAAGGTTCCTTTCTCCAAGCATACTATAATTAATAAAGATTCTCTTACCGACGCTCTTCATGGAGCTGCCGATCGTGGTGGAAACCCTGAGGAACTTGCTGAGGTCCCAGCGGGGAACCTTCACCACACAGTAATCCAGACTGGGCTCAAAGTTGGCTGTTGTCGAGTTGGTGACAGAGTTTCTACAGGAAATAATTACGGATTTTTTTTAATATTGAATTACACAAATCCAAAACATACTGAAGAGATTGATGCAAAGTCCAGAAAACGAAAATCTAAAAGATAACATTTTGTAGATTACATTTAAAAGTGAACAAAACACTGACATTACAATAAGAGAATTTGAAAATCAACCAAAAGTATTACAGACCCTAAAAACACATTTCTAACTTCTAGAGGTACATTTTGAGTAAATTGTCCCTAGACAAAAGTCTCATATAATATATATAATAAACATTACTTTATTAGTTCCAAATTTGGATTTTTCTTTTGGTCACGGAACATGTGAACAGGCATTACACATGAGAATATATGTATATATATAAATCATAAAATAGACATGGAATGAAATCAAACGTAAAAAATACATTAACTGTAGAAAAAAAAGATATATCAATACAGCAAAACATTAATACACAAAAGAAACAAAAAGATTTTCTGATTAATTAGCATTTAATTCATTCTAATTTAAATGAGATGCATACTTCGGGGAGGAGGCGATGCCGTACTGACATTTATTATTGACATTTTTGTTTTAGATGACTGGTTTTCTAATTTGCTTGTATGTCTGTTATGGCGCGTTTCCACTGCAGGCCTCGCTCGGCCTCGCTCGGCCTCGCTCGGTTTGGTTAGGCCTTATTAGGCCCGGCTCACTTTAATGCTGCGCTTCCATTTCAGTTTAGGAACTGGGGCAGTTACTATAGTAACGCAGTGTAGGCGGAGCCGTGACGTCATCTTCAATGAGCGCCCCAAAAAACAACATAGCCGTTAGCTCTTAGCCCTCAGAGCTCACAGCTCCTCATATCTGTTCAGAAACTAGACAGAAGTTAAACAAGTACAAACCACAGACTGCCTGTGTCATGGAGAATGCAGTCGCTGGTTTATTTATGTCTGTATAGGCCGTTGCTGTGAGCGTGGACGGTCGGAGCATATACAACGTTAGCTTAGCTGATCTCCATTCAGAAAACACGTATTTCAAAAGGGTTTGCCGACTTGTAAAAGCATTAATTCATGGTTTTTACTAACCGGTATCAGTGTGTTGTTACTTCGGCATCATTTTGAAACGTGTATTACAATTAAATCACGGTCAAACATGTTCATCTTGTTGTAGTTGTAGCCCCTTGCCAGCGATTCTCTCTCTAGTTTAGCATACTCAGCCCGACTCAGCCTGGTTGTTCCTGGCCCGAGAACCACGATTTAGTCGGGCCAGAAAAAAGGTGAAAAAGTCGCCCCGGGCCAAAACTAGGCCAAGAGGAAACTCAACCAAAAACGGCCCCGCTCGGCTCGGCACGCTTAAAGCGAGCTACCCGCTGCAGTGGAAACGCGCCATTTGTCTTCTGTCTGTGTGGGATTGGTGTTAAGCAGTATTTACTTTGTTACTCTACCTATTTTTCTATAAAGTGAAGATTTGTTGAGCTACTTTTGATACATGCTCTGAGAGAATAGCTGCATGCTGTTGAAAAAACCCAATAAACCAAGTTAAAAAGAAAGAGCAAATGAGATACATACTTGAGTTGCGGCAGTGGGATCCCCAGGCCCAGCTTAGCCGCTACATACGCCAGAGGATAACCAGTGGCCTTACTGGCCAGCGCCGAGCTCCTCGACAGGCGGGCGTTCACCTCGATGATGTAGTACTGAAACACATCAACGTTCATGCACGATTTAACTAAATATGTGACGGTGTTTGATCTTCTGTCCAAGGAATATTTAATATACAATCTTTATTTATTTATATAGCACATTTAAAACAACCTCAGTTGACAAAAGTGCTGTACAGGGAACAAATATAAAATAACACAATAGGAGTCAAATAATAAAACAATAATTACCGGAGCTGATTTGTGTATAAAGCTTTAAAAAAAAAAAAAGATTGATAAATAAAAAAGGAGGGGGCGGAGCTTATGCGGGACCCGGCAGCTACCGTCTAAACTAAATGCTGCCGTGATGAAACGCCATATCATGGATTATCAAGGATCTGAAACAGTCTGGAGCTCAAAGGCTTTCTCTCTTGCCGGTTATACCACAAGGTGAGTTCCTTTCTACTTCCTGCTTCTTCACACACATGCTCTCCAGTACAGGTTAGCTCTGAGTGTTAGCGATGCTAATGTAAACACCGACCATATTACGTCCAAAACAGTCGGGCATTGTTTCTGATAGCAACGTTTCTGATTGGGCCGCGGGTCATCAAGACATCACAAAGTGCATTTTGCATGATAGGTCCCCTTTAACATATATTTTAATTCCTTGTCAGCTCAAGCTTCAAGGGAATCCCATTAGGATCACTGGAGATAGAGATTAAAAAAGTTCAATAGACTGAGCAGTCCGGATTTGTAAATATTGCGTTTACCTGTTCAGACTCTGGGCTCAGAGCGTACTGGATGTTGCATTCTCCCACAATGCCGAGGTGCCGGATGACTTTGATGGCGGTGTTTCTCAGCATGAAGTACTCGTGGTCGTTGAGCGTCTGACTGGGCGCCACCACGATGGATTCTCCAGTGTGGATGCCCAGAGGGTCAATGTTCTCCATGTTACACACCTAAAGCAAGAGTAGTTTATTAGTTTATAGTGTCGTGGACAGATAATAGACACCTTTTTTAAATCGCAATACATCAACAGCATGTTATAAAGAAAGGATGAAAGACAAGTAGATGGAGGCGAAAGGATAAAAGAGAACAATAAAATGCAAACAACACCTGTTACTACATGTCACATATAGCACATAAGGAAATCAAATTACGTTTTTTTTTAAGTTTCTGTCTAGAAATGTTTTCAGAAAACTTCCACGAAAGAGTCATTTCAATTTTGAGGCAGGTAAGATTAATGGGGCGATAGACATGGACGCGGGAAGGGGTGGTGCTGAGGGGACTTGCGCACCTACAGTGTACGCGTGCCACAGTTTCGATGAGCTCGTCACAGTTCAGCAGCTGCGAGGCTCCACGAGCACCCCCCCTCCCGCACCCGCAACTCGGAGTGACTTGCCGCGTCCCTGGCGATAGAACAGTTATTTTTCATCTAAATGAAAACAGCAAGAAATGGCATTCATATGGTGTTAGCATGTTGGTACATGACTTGCGAAGTTGCCATCATCGTTACGCGAGAGAGCATATTGTAAAAACTGATATTGCAATATTTTCTCACCCGGCAAAATATCCTGTATATGAAAAGATACAGGAGTTATATATATAACACACACACACACACACACACACACACACACACACACACACACACACACACACACACACACACACACACACACACACACACACACACACACACACACACACACACACACACACACACACACACACACACACACACACACAACACACACACACACACACACACACACACACACACACACACACACACACACACACACACACACCACACACACACACACACACACACACACACACACACACCACACACACACACACACACACACACACACACACACACACACACACACACCTCTTGTTGTGTAATATGTATATATATATGCCGTTAAAAACTGTGGATGTATACCTGGCTGCTAAATCCTAAGAACGGTTACAGGATGTGTATTTTGTAAATTGTGTATTATATATTTTTTTTTATCTTTAATACTTTTTTAAGCATGCTTCTTAGGTCACATTAAGCTGTAACAATGTAAATGTCCCCTCTGTGGGACGAGTAAAGGTATTCTGATCGTCCTCTGTCCTCTTTACTCACAGTGATGCAGTTGTCGTAGGCATCGCGGACCACCTCGTACTCGATCTCCTTCCAGCCTTTCAGGGATTTGTCCACCAGGACCTGGGAGGTGTGGGCGAAGGGCGGCGGTAACCAAGGTGACCAGCTGCTCTCTGTTGTTGGCGAATCCCGAACCCAGACCCCCGAGAGCGAACGCTGAGCGAACCATCACGGGGTAACCAATACGTGCTGCAGCCGCCACCGCCTGGAGGGACAGAGATTCAGATCAGAGATGGCAGAAGTACACACATCCTTTACTCGAGTAGAAGTACAGATACTACAGGTAAGTACAGGTATTTGTGTTCAACATGTAAGAAGTAGAAAGTACAGGTATTTGTGTTCAACATGTAAGAAGTAGAAAGTACAGGTATTTGGGTTCAACATGTAAGAAGTAGAAAGTACAGGTATTTGTGTTCAACATGTAAGAAGTAGAAAGTACAGGTATTTGTGTTCAACATGTAAGAAAGTAGAAAGTACAGGTATTTGTGTTCAACATGTAAGAGGTAGAAAGTACAGGTATTTGTGTTCAACATGTAAGAGGTAGAAAGTACAGGTATTTGAGTTCAACATGAGAGAAGTAGAAAGTACAGGTATTTGTGTTCAACATGAGAGAAGTAGAAAGTACAGGTATTTGGGTTCAACATGAGAGAAGTAGAAAGTACAGGTATTTGGGTTCAACATGAGAGAAGTAGAAAGTACAGGTATTTGTGTTCAACATGAGAGAAGTAGAAAGTACAGGTATTTGGGTTCAACATGTGAGAAGTAGAAAGTACAGGTATTTGAGTTCAACATGAGAGAAGTAGAAAGTACAAGTATTTGAGTTCAACATGTAAGAAGTAGAAAGTACAGGTATTTGTGTTTAACATGTAAGAAGTAGAAAGTACAGGTATTTGTGTTCAACATGTAAGAAGTAGAAAGTACAGGTATTTGAGTTCAACATGTAAGAAGTAGAAAGTACAGGTATTTGAGTTCAACATGTAAGAAGTAGAAAGTACAGGTATTTGAGTTCAACATGTAAGAAGTAGAAAGTACAGGTATTTGTGTTCAACATGTAAGAGTAGAAAGTACAGGTATTTGAGTTCAACATGTAAGAAGTAGAAAGTACAGGTATTTGAGTTCAACATGTAAGAAGTAGAAAGTACAGGTATTTGAGTTCAACATGTAAGAAGTAGAAGTACAGTATTGAGTTTAACATGTAAGAAGTAGAAAGTACAGGTATTTGAGTTCCACATGTAAGAAGTAGAAAGTACAGGTATTTGAGTTCCACATGTAAGAAGTAGAAAGTACAGGTATTTGTGTTCAACATGTAAGAAGTAGAAAGTACAGGTATGTGTGTTCAACATGTAAGAAGTAGAAAGTACAGGTATTTGAGTTTCAACATGTAAGAAGTAGAAAGTACAGGTATTTGAGTTTAACATGTAAGAAGTAGAAAGTACAGGTATTTGTGTTCAACATGTGAGAAGTAGAAAGTACAGGTAATTTGAGTTCAACATGTAAGAAGTAGAAAGTACAGGTATTTGAGTTGTAACATGTAAGAAGTAGAAAGTACAGGTATTTTGAGTTCAACATGTAAGAAGTAGAAGTACAGGTATTTGAGTTCAACATGTAAGAAGTAGAAAGTACAGGTATTTGTGTTCAACATGTGAGAAGTAGAAAGTACAGGTATTTGTGTTTCAACATGTAAGAAGTAGAAAGTACAGGTATTTGAGTTCAACATGTAAGAAGTGAAAGTACAGGTATTTATGTTCAACATGTAAGAAGTAGAAAGTACAGGTATTTGAGTTCAACATGTAAGAAGTAGAAAGTACAGGTATTTGAGTTCAACATGTAAGAAGTAGAAAGTACAGGTATTTGTGTCAACATGTAAGAAGTAGAAGTACAGTTATTTGAGTTCAACATGTAAGAAGTAGAAAGTACAGGTATTTGAAGTTCACATGTAAGAAGTAGAAAGTACAGGTATTTATGTTCAACATGTAAGAAGTAGAAGTACAGGTATTTGAGTTCAACATGTAAGAAGTCGAAAGTACAGGTATTTGTGTTCAACATGTAGAAGTAGAAAGTACAGGTATTTGGGTTCAACAGTAAGAAGTAGAAGTACAGGTATTTGGGTTCAACATGTAAGAAGTAGAAAGTACAGGTATTTGAGTTCAACATGTAAGAAGTAGAAAGTACAGGTATTTGAGTTCAACATGTGAGAAGTAGAAAGTACAGGTATTTGTGTTCAACATGTTAGAAGTAGAAAGTACAGGTATTTGAGTTCAACATGTAAGAAGTAGAAAGTACAGGTATTTGTGTTCAACATGTAAGAAGTAGAAAGTACAGGTATTTGTGTTCAACATGTAAGAAGTAGAAAGTACAGGTATTTGTGTTCAACATGTAAGAAGTAGAAAGTACAGGTATTTGAGTTCAACATGTAAGAAGTAGAAAGTACAGGTATTTGTGTTCAACATGTAAGAAGTAGAAAGTACAGGTATTTGAGTTCAACATGTAAGAAGTAGAAAGTACAGGTATTTGGGTTCAACATGTAAGAAGTAGAAAGTACAGGTATTTGTGTTCAACATGTAAGAAGTCAAAGTAAGAAGTCGTCAGAAAAATAAGTAGTGGAGTAAAAGTACTGATACCAGAAAAGCAAACAGGCTACACACTGTACATTAAAACATGCCCTATGATAAAATAGGGCATGTTCTGGAGGTAGTGTTTCCTCACCTGATCCACAGTCAGCGCCGCCTCACTGGGAGCAACGTGCTCATTGATCTCCTCCATCTTCTCCACAAAGATCTTCCTGTCCTCCGTCATCTCGATGGAGGCCACCGGCGTCCCCAGGACTTTCACATTGTATTTCTCCAGAACGCCGAGCCTGGTGAGCTCCACGCCGCAGTTCAGAGCCGTCTGACCGCCGAAGGTTAGAAGGACACCGTCCGGACGCTCGTTCTTTATCACCTGAGAGAGGGAAAGTGGCAAGAAGGCATGTTTTATCACATCTGGACGCAATTATTATCTCTTTCTGTTTGTCTCTTTATGTATTTTTCATCATTTGGGTTTTATTCTAGGTCAAAGTGTCTTTTGAGTTTTTAGAAAATTGCTATATAAGTGTCATGTATTATTATTATTATTATTATTATGACAAAGGCAATCTGTTCAGGAAAGGATATTCAATGGAATAATTAATTGATAAGATAACATGTACTTTTAGCGATAGTAAATATAAAACAAATAAAAAAAGGAAACTAATTTGTTTCCTTTCTAGAAAAAACTACTTTTTGTATTGTTTAATTAAAACCCTTCGATGCATAAGTGGGTCTTTTTGGACCCGGTGAGCTGGTTTTCTTGAAGTATCTTTGTAATTACATTTTTTATCATTTCATATTCCAGCTATTCCTCAAAAAACATGTTTTGGATATCACGCCATTCACATTTTGTATTTACATTTTAATAAATTGTACTTTTTGTATTTCTACCCCAAGCTTCCATAAGTGGGTCAAAAATGGCCCGTATGGATTTCCTATGGGATCCTCTGGGAACCTTTGATTCTTATCACCTGTTGCTGTCAGGAATACATTCACTGTGGGACACACAGACGACATCACAAGTGACACCTCTCAGGAATATTATTTTACACAGCAAGCTCTGATACCTGTCAGTATAATAATAATAATAATAAAACATTATATTTGTATAGGGCTTTTCAAGGACTCAAAATCGCTTTACAATATAAGGGAAGATTAGGGTGGGGGGTATGGGACTATCAAACTTGATCAACCGGCATGGATTGATGGGGGGTGGGCTACGAGTAGACAAGAGGAGAAGAGTTTTGAAAAGGGACTGGAATACTGTGAGGGTCTCAGAATAGCGGAGATCTTTGCATCGATATGTTCAAAACGCTTTTTTTTCAAAATGTAAAAAAAATTCTGAAATTATAAATAGTGAAAAATTAATATAAAATATTTCTCGTGTGAACCAAAATATAATACTAAATATTATACAAGTGATTTTTCTGAAACCAAAATGGCATACAGACACTTATTATTCTAATACGGGTCCTTTTTGACCCACTTGTGGAAGAGTGTAGGCTCCAGTCACTCTAAGGGCATCGAAGGGTTAAATTGTATAAAATAAAATCAATTCTGGGTTTCAAGAAAATATTTTCTAAAAGAGCAAAAAATAAAACAATTAAATGTTTTAAACAAAAAAAGAGTATGTCTTATGGACTTCTCCTCCTGTAGGGTAGCTAGCACATTGAACGTAAAGTGAAAAGGAGTTCCTCTGTACCTGAGTGACATATTCTGCTGTGAGTGGCAGGAAGTAGACTTTGTCAGCGAGGCCCTTGGACGTCTGAACGGTGGCGATGTTGGGGTTGATCAGCACAGTCTGGACATTCTCCTCCTTCAGAGCCTTTATAGCCTGGAAACACAAACAGATGGAAACATGAACATCTTGGACTCAGCTTGTCTCTAATGCACAATATTATTATTTGTATTGATCTCTTTTTGTACTTTTTTCTTATTCTTTTTTCTAATGTTGGCTATGTAGATACAGCTAAATGAAAATGGAAAAACTGTTGACCAAAATGTGAACATGTGTGTATAATGAAAATGAATCTGAAATAAAAAACTAAGTTAATAATAATATAAAAGGTCTTCCTGACAGACCTGGGACCCGGAGTAGTCGAACTCCCCGGCCTGTCCGATGGAGAGTCCTCCGGAGCCGAGGATCAGAACCTTCCTGGGGCGGATAACGTCCTCCGGCTTCGGGGAGTCCGGGTAGGTGAGCTGCTCCAGGACACGCTGCTTCACTGAGGAAACAAAGGAATCCATGCTCCTATTAAAAAAAGAAGATATTTCCGTGCTAGTAATGTCTCTAACTAATTGCGATTATTTTGACCGATGGTGCAACTTCGACTTTGTTTGAGGATATCGTCTTCTTTTTTTTTAGATAATTTAAATTATCACGGTCAGATTTTTTCTAACATATTAAAGTTCAACCCAAACCATTTTAAGACTTTCTTCTTTAAGGAAGGCAGACAGAAACACACACAAAAAGCAAAGTGTGTTAGTGATGCTATCAAATCCAAAATTGTCCTGAAAAATTAAGTGTTTTTTTTTTTAAGGTGAAGTGAAAAAAATAACTTGTTTCCAGATGTGGTAATGTTTCCCTGCACAAATGTTTAAACGTTTTTGCGACTATATAATAAATGTTTGAGCCGCATGAATGACAAAAAACATTATTGCTTTGATATGCTTTGCCTTTTGTTTGTGCACTTGATGCAATTTGGATATTGCACGAGTACACATTGCAACTTTGATACCACTTTGGAATACTTTAGCTTTAATATCTATAATGCCCCTTTATTCAAACATTTAAGTACAACTCAACACTGAACTAACAGTTGATATTAATAACTTAAAGGTCCCACGTCACGGCCATTTCTACTGATCATAATTCCATCGTTGAGGTCGACTAGAATAGATTTACATCGTTCAATGTTCCAAACTGTCATTGGCTTGTCACAGCATCTCTGTATAGTGTGTGTATTCACTCTCTGTCCTAAACGGCTTGTTGGAGCTCCTCCCCCCCCTCCCTGTGAGCCCAGTGGCCGTCTGTGAGACAGCGAGACACAGCGAAACCAGCCCGAACACACACACACACACACACACACACACACACACACAGCCTGGCTGGGAGTTTGTGTGTGTGCCCAGGCTCAGTTCCGCGGTGTCTTATAAGGCTGGGATGGATTCTAACAACATATTAAAGTTCGACCCGAGCCCAGTATTCATAAGATTTTTTGTTTTTAAGGAAGGCAGACAGAAACACTCAAACTAAGAATATAGTCATAAGAAATTACAAAAAACTAAAGTGTGTTGATGATGCTATCAAATCCAAAATGGCCCTGAGAAATGAAGTGTTTTTATTTTTAAGAAGGGAGAAGTGAGACAAAGTGCTTTCAAAATGAAGTAGTAGTTACCAGATGTGGTGGTGCTCCCCTCCTTGTGGTCCCTCACGGTGTCGAGGAACACATCGAACAGACCCACCAGATCCGAGGGGCCGGCCATGTGCTCCGGGTGGAACTGAACACTGGAGAAATGAACCAAAGAGGTATTTAATCACAGAGTGTGTTCACCTACAAGGCATCTACATGCATAAGTGCATCGTTACGGAACATGGAGCATGTACAGTTCACCATCCGTTCTCCCACTTAAGAAGATGAGAGGCCTGTAATGTTCATCCCAGGTATACTTCAATATGAGAGACAGAATGAGAAAAAGAAATCCACGGGTTTTCCTTTCCACGGATTCAGTCGTCCGTCCCTTTGCAGAAAGCCCCAAAAGCACGATGTGTCCACCCCCGTGTTTCACAGTAGGTGTTCTTTGGATGGCAACTCAGCTTTCTTTCTCCTCCAAACACGTCTAGTTCTATTTTGGTTTCATCCATATGACATTCTCCCAATCCTCTTCTGGATCATCTAAATGCTCTCTAGCAGACTTCAGACGGGCCTGGACATGTCCTGGCTTAAGCAGCGGGACACGTCTGGCACTGCAGGATTTGAGTCCCTGGCGGCGTAGTGTGTTACTGATGGTAGCCTTTGTTACTTTGGTCCCAGCTCTCTGCAGGTCATGGACTCGGTCCCCCCGTGTGGTTCTGGGATCTTTGCTCACCGTTCTCGTGATCCTTTTGACCCCACGGGGTGAGATCTTGCGTGGAGCCCCAGATCGAGGGAGATTATCAGTGGTCTGGTCTGTCTTCCACTTTCTAATAATTGCTCCCACAGTTGATTCTTCACACCAAGCTGCTCACCTATTGCAGATTCAGTCTTCCCAGCCTGGTGCAGGTCTACCATTGTGTTTCTGGTGTCCTTTGACAGCTCTTTGGTCTTGACCATAGTGGAGTTTGGAGTGTGACTGTTTGAGGTTGTGGACAGGTGTCTTTTATACTGATAACGAGTTCAAGCAGGTGCCATTATACAGTTAACGAGTGGAGGACAGAGGAGGCTCTTAGAGAAGAAGTTACAGGTCTGTGAGAGCCAGACATCTGGTTTGTTTGTAGGTGACCAAATACTTATTTCACCAATTCATTCATTACAAATCCTACAATGTGATTTCCTGGATTCTTTCCCCCCCCTCTGTCTCTCAGAGTTGAAGTGTACCTCGGATGAACATGACAGGCCTCTCATCTTTTTAAGTGGGAGAACTTGCACACTTGGTGGCTGACTAAATACTTTTTTGCCCCACTGTATTTATTGTTGTTCGGTTAATGGTCGTGTCCTTTTGTGGACATGATGTTTCTCCATTTTCCAGCAGATGTGTTTTAAAGAATCCTATATATCAGGCGTGTCAAACTCAATTTCATCACGGGCCACATTAGCATTATGCTTGCACTCAAAGGGCCGGTTGTAACTATATAAAAATACATATATAAATACACAATATATATGAAATAATGTATTATATTATATGATAGCCTCTGAATTGGATTATTATGGGATAGGGTAATAACTTCATAATTAACTACATCTGAAAGCAGAATTCTAGGGCAAATAATTGCAAGTCTCTTCATGTCACAAAATGAGATGCATTGTGGGACATGTAGTTTATGGGCAACGTGCTTTCTGTAAGATAACATGGACCAGTAGTTTGACAGCAACAGGGTGAGATTGAAAAACAGCACAGATTCACACAGATTAATTAAATTAAGGATAAATCAAAGATAAAAAAAAGAATGATAAATAACTATAAAATAAGAAATTAATTAAAATGAACATATATTGATATTCTGTAAAGTAGCATGTAACCGTATTATATTCTTTGCAAGATCTTGCGGGCCACATAAAATGAAGTCGCGGGCCGGATTTGACACCTTGAGTTTGACACCCCTGCTATATATAGTATGTTTGTCACAGCCCCTCCTCTTCAATTCTGGGTGTGAACATGTGGATATAAGACCCTCTGCAGACCTTCTGACTTTTGTATTTGGCTGCAGACTGCTTGACATACAAGATGTACCGTAACTCCCGAAAAGTCTTATTCGAAGAATCTTCATTTCAGCACAACGGAAAGGTTTCTTCACCGTTTTATATTATTTGCTGTCTGAGTAAATCAAATCAAGATTTATTATAGCCCCAAATCACAAGAAATGCCTCAAACAAACAATACGAACGTCATAGCTTAAAAATGATAGAAACATAATACATCAACATAAGTATTGCCACGGAAACTAGGTGATGGAAATGAGTTGACAAGGAAGAGATGGGTTTTGAGTTTGCTTTTAAAGGAGTCGACAGGTGCTCGGAATGAAAACTGATTCACGAGACACTTTCGGTACGTTTCCACCACAACATCCCCCGGGGTCCCAGCGTTACCTGAAGAGGGGCTTGGTGTTGTGCACGATGCCCTCGTTGGTGTGGTCGTGGCGTTGGTGAACAGGACGTCCCAGTCTGCGGGCAGAGACTCGGGGTCCACCGCGAAGCCGTGGTTCTGACTGGTGATGTAGCAGCGCCCCGTTCCCTTGTGGATGCACGGCTGGTTGTGGCCGCGGTTACCGTATCTAAGAGATGACAGAGAATTCATTACATACGTGGGATAATACTTGTTTTGAAGATTAACAGGAAAAGTTCAGAGTTTTATTACAAGTATGTTTTCCGTTTGGTGTCGTGGATGGAAAGGTCTTAACGCCGACTAGTGTACATTATTTCTGGTAGTAGTTGTGTTTGTCGTATCATTCTGGATTTTAATGGATATACATTAATGCCAAATGTAGGGCTGTCCCGAATACCATTTTTCGGGCTCCGGATATTCGGTAGTAATCAGCAGCGAATATTCGAATCACTTCAACACGTGTATTTCGGTTTATTCACGGCATTCTTTTTGTTATTCGCCAGTAGTGTTGTTTTATAGTTATCAACCCAATTTGTGTTCTTTGAAATTGAAAGGATACCGCATTGTGTTCGTTACTTTCGTTGCAGCTGTATATGTCTTAAGTGTATTTTGGCTTGGCTTCCTATTTATGGACATGCTTTTATTTTGAAGGAGAGTTAGCGCAATTGACAGGAAGTAGTTGTTGCTATGGAAACAACGTGCCGGAGATTAACGGAGAAAAGTCATATCTACATATAAAGACGGAGAAAGTAAACGATAACGTTTATGGTTAAGTGTTAGCACCCCCCGAAGAGGCACAAGCTCTTACGTTGATATTGGAGATTTCAATAAATTCAATTTGAAAGAAAACGGGGAAAAAAACGAAAAAATAAACAAAACGAATATCCGAATAACGAAATTGAAACCCGAATAGTACTCCAACAAACGAATATTCGGGTACAGCCCTAGCCAAATGTGACCGATTATATTTCAAAATATCAGCCGTACAAATGACTAACAAAGACATATATCTGTCAAACCATACGTTACTTTATTTGAAACAAACACCTGTGTTTCTATTTTAAAGAATGTTATTATCTTACAAGCATTTTGGGAGTTCTGTTACTTATAAAAGTATAAATCTTACAAACTACAAGTAGAAAATGCATCTTAATAATGTTATCTTTGTGGAAATGCAACATTTTTCCAATTGATTTCTGAGCACTAAAGTCAAACAACGCGCATCTTAAACATGCAACTTCCTGAGGGATTCAAGTCCTTCAAATCCTTTCATTTCAAAGATAGAATGGTACAGAGTGTTGACATGCTAAATAATGTTTAGGACTCAACTCGATTGTGTAACTGAAAAAACATTTAGATTGGGTTTCAAACTGAGAGCTTCAGGTAAAAGACTGGGGTCCAACAAAGAAATACCTGCATTTTTAGAAGCAGCCCTGCCAATGATCGTATTATCTGCATTTCCCTGCAATCAAACAATTCCCGTGTTTCTCGAGATGCCGACAACATTCCTACGGTCAGTGGGAACGGTTTCTGTCCGCCGTGACCTTCACACGGAGCCTGATAAAGCTCTGGAGTCTCACAGAAGTAACTCTGCAGCGAGGACAGGAGCGGCTTGTCTTGCATAGCGGCTTGTTTCTTTAGCCTTTCTCATAACATTCACCGCACCGCTCCGCCAGACTGCTGAGAACAGCACAAATCTGCCGTTCACACAGAAAAAGTGCAGGAATGATGTTCAGGAGAGAGAAAAGGGATTTAGAAGAGGTTCCCTGGTTCAGGTCACCAAGGCCACATTTCTGTCTTTGTCCTGTTCTGAAAATCCTCTACAAGCTTTGCAAGAGACTGACTGAAGCTCCAGATGTGAGTGCATAGCAACAGTATGCTTAAAATTAAATCAGATTGGACACTTTCTCGTTAGACAAAAAGACATGTCAAAATAAAATACCATTAGTTTTAAAAATTGCAGAATGCGCAGTTTGAGGTACTAACTTCATCTTGAAGGTCTTGGATCCGATGACTAGAGAGAGCAGCTGGTGTCCGAGGCAAATACCGAAAACGGGTTTTGGATGATCCACGCAGACCACCTTCCTCATGTTGGTGATGGTGGCCTTACACAGCAGGGGGTCCCCGGGGCCGTTACTGACGAACAAGCCGTCGTAATCTAGAAACGACAACAAACAGAAACAATGATGCGTCCTTTATCACGAAGAGAGTTTGGACTACAACTGCGCCACCCTGCTAATATACAGTATGTGAAAATTAACAGCCTTTTATTCGCTTTTCTGGATATTTCTCGCACCTAACTTTTAAGTTGTTAATATTTAAAGCTGCATAAACAATTATTTCTTTAATAACTTGTTAAGAAAATGTATATGAGAGTTTAGAGGCAAGGGTTTAATGACTCTGACTCGAGTAGAATGATTAAATCACAAATGGAAGTTTCTTTAAAACAAACAAAAGCATAGCTGTCCCATATTGTGGTTATATGTTCTGCAAATATAAACCATAATTATGCAGATATCTTGCAAATATGCAGATATCTTGGTCGTTGATTATAAAGCAACTCGTCACCAATTTGCTCTCCCTATCCGACACCTTGGTACAATTCAAGTCCATTATTAGCGGTGTGGACGGACCTTTGCTGTCCAGCGGGTGGTCCCAGGGTACGACGGTGACGCAGGCCCCCCTCTCAGCCAGGCAGCGGATCTGGTTGTATTTGATGCCGCAGTCCACCACTGTGATCCTCAAACTACCGCTGGGGTTGAACACTCTGGGCTCCTGGAGGCAATCAGAGGGAGACGTGATCAACAGAAACACGTCTTGGTGTAAAAAAAAGTGTACACGTATTAAGATAACTACTTTATACTATAGGGGCATGTTTGTGCTGCAGCAGCATAAAAAGACATGGCATCGTACAAGAACAATTGAAAGACTAGAAATAAACAAGAAAGTAGATCATAGACAGAGGCGCTTTCACACCGAGTACTTCGTTCATCAGGACTCTAGTGTTCTGATGAACTAAAGAGCCGATCGCGTTCACACCGGAAAAAGTCCCTGGGGGTGGATTAGGCAAATGAAGCCGCTGACGTCACTTCTTCTTCTTCTGCTTTGGTTTTACTGGCAGGCCGCAAACCGCTTCACGGCGTATACTGCCGCCCGAAGTCCCCGGCCGGAAGTCCCCGGAGTTGGGGAAGGCTTCAGTAGAAGCTGCTGGGAGTCCCAGCAGCTTCTACTGAAGCCTTCCGAGTAAATCGCCAGAACGCCCACACCTCCTCATCTCCACCGCTCCCATGTTTTATTTTGTGTTGCCATAAGTTAGTCTCTCTGCGCTGGGCTAATGCTAATGCTAATAATGCTAATGCGAGCAAATAAAATGGCGGCTTCACAAAACTTTTTGGGAGTTTTACGGGGCGTGGTTTGCAATCCGCCCAGCCAATCAGAAACCTTTTTATCCCACGAGAGTACCTGAAAAGGTTCCCATGAACTAAGTTCTAGTTGCGGATTTTTTTGGTGTGAACGCACATTTTCGGAACTATACTGTGTGTATATAACTATACTGGGAAAGTACTCTTTCTTGGTGAAGAACAATAACAAGATATAAAGCAAGTTATTATATATACACAAGTATGTGAGAGATGGGATATTAGGGCAACAAAACACTATATAAATGATATGAAGGCAACAAAAAAACACCAGATTTTGAATTTGGTCGCAGGGCTCTTCCTCATATCAGGGTTTTAAAGCGTTTTTAAGCATCTGAGGGGGGGGGGGGGGGTTACCTTCATGGAGACCTCCTGAACCAGGTTCCTCTTGTCTGGATTATCAAAGGGAATACTGTCCTCAGGGGTCCCGTCCACAACCAGCTTCCCCAACATGGTGCCCTTCTCTCGGATCTTTTTGGTCAGGCGGCGGGTGTCAATGCCTGGAGAACACGGAAACAACGGATCATTCAAACGTTGTACTTGTGGTTCTCTGATTATTTCTTGTTATGAATGAGGTTTGAAATAGTTATCCTCAACATCTGTCCCAATTTGAATCGATTCAAAGTGTTTCATTATGTGACCAGTTTCAGAGTTACACTTCCGGACCTTGTATTCCAGGAATGCCGTGCTCCTTCAGCCACTGGTCCAGAGACTTGACTGAACTCCAGTGACTGGGGCTGTCCGACAGCTCCCCGATGATCAGAGCTGCAGCGTGGATCTTTGACGACTCGAACCACTGATTAGGACAACACCAATACAAGACAACGCATCAGTGTGTGGCGTTCAATAAATACTATCAAAGGTGAATCCAGGTTCTTCCTTCTCGTGTATGCATGCATGTAGGAGCCATTAAAATCAGAAAGTTGTAATCTGCTTCATAGATTTAATAAGGTGTTTGATTGGTTTCGGTCTTTGTTTGTATTATAATTATTGTTGATTATGTTGTTATCAATTATGGGTTGGATTAGTTGGGTCACATGGGTAGATGTGAGACTGAGGAAGAGAGGTTTTTTTATCAAAGTAAGATATTGTTTTACATATTTCTGGATCATTCATTTTTGACTAACAAACGCAACCAGGTCTGACTTCAGCCTCTCAGCGACTTATCGCTTCCCGCTACACGTTACTTAGTTATATCACAAGAAATCCAACTATATCTGCCCACCTTGCTCAGTCCGAACTCTCCCTCTTCGTCCTTCGGTGTACGCCATAGTTTCCCACCAGAGGGTAGGTGAGGGTCAGCAGCTGGCGGTGGTAGGAGGGGTCAGTGAGAGCCTCGGGATAGCCCACCATGCCCGTCTGAAACACTGGAAACACAGGATGTAGAGGTCACCGTCTGACACCCATCCTCATACATTTCCTTCCTTCCTACCAGTATGCTGGAAATGGCATACTGAATGGCATTTACTCAAGTACAATTATGAGGTACTTGTACTTCACTTGAGTATTTTCATGTTATGCTACTTTTTCTACATTTCGGAGGCATTTTTGTAACTTTTTACTTTATTTACTCGCTACGGCCAGGCATGGATTTAACATACAGAATACAAATCAACCGACAAACCTGATTTTTGTTTTACGGTTAAGCTACCCAGCAGTATATCAAGCAAATAATCCCCACTTTTACCAAGTGCAACATTAATAATACAAAAATGTTTAGATCTGATATGGGCCATACTGCAAAATGACTACTTTTTGTACTTTTAGTATATTTTGATGCCACTACTTTTTGTACTTTTAGTATTTTTTTTTTTTTTTTTTTTTTTTTTTTTTTTTTTTTTTTTTTTTTTTTTTTTTGTACTTTTAGTATATTTTGATGCCACTACTTTTTGTACTTTTAGTATATTTTGATGCCACTACTTTTGTATTTTTAGTATATTTTGATGCCACTACTTTTTGTACTTTTAGTTATTTTGATGCCACTACTTTTTGTATTTTTAGTATATTTTGATGCCACTACTTTTTGTACTTTTAGTATATTTTGATGCCACTACTTTTGTACTTTTAGTATATTTTGATGCCACTACTTTTTGTACTTTTAGTATATTTTGATGCCACTACTTTTGTACTTTTAGTATATTTTGATGCCACTACTTTTTGTACTTTTAGTATATTTTGATGCCACTACTTTTTGTACTTTTAGTATATTTTGATGCCACTACTTTTGTATTTTTAGTATATTTTGATGCCACTACTTTTTGTACTTTTAGTATATTTTGATGCCACTACTTTTGTACTTTTAGTATATTTTGATGCCACTACTTTTTGTACTTTTAGTATATTTTGATGCCACTACTTTTTGTACTTTTAGTATATTTTGATGCCACTACTTTTTGTACTTTTAGTATATTTTAATGCCACTACTTTTTGTACTTTTAGTATATTTTGATGCCACTACTTTTTGTATTTTTAGTATATTTGATGCCACTACTTTTTGTACTTTTAGTATATTTTGATGCCACTACTTTTTGTACTTTTAGTATATTTTGATGCCACTACTTTTGTACTTTTAGTATGTTTTGATGCCACTACTTTTTGTACTTTTAGTATATTTTGATGCCACTACTTTTTGTACTTTTAGTATTTTAATGCCACTACTTTTGTACTTTTAGTATATTTTGATGCCACTACTTTTTGTACTTTTAGTATATTTTGATGCCACTACTTTTTGTATTTTTAGTATATTTTGATGCCACTACTTTTTGTATATTTTGATGCCACTACTTTTTGTACTTTTAGTATATTTTGATGCCACTACTTTTGTACTTTTAGTATATTTTGATGCCACTACTTTTTGTACTTTTAGTATATTTTGATGCCACTACTTTTGTACTTTTAGTATATTTTGATGCCACTACTTTTTGTACTTTTAGTATTTTTGATGCCACTACTTTTTGTACTTTTAGTATTTTGATGCCACTACTTTTTGTACTTTTAGTATATTTTGATGCCACTACTTTTGTACTTTTAGTATATTTTGATGCCACTACTTTTTGTACTTTTAGTATATTTTGATGCCACTACTTTTTGTACTTTTAGTATATTTTGATGCCACTACTTTTGTACTTTTAGTATATTTTGATGCCACTACTTTTTGTACTTTTAGTATATTTTGATGCCACTACTTTTTGTAGTTTTAGTATATTTTGATGCCACTACTTTTTGTACTTTTAGTATTTTGATGCCACTACTTTTTGTACTTTTAGTATATTTTGATGCCACTACTTTTTGTACTTTTAGTATATTTTGATGCCACTACTTTTTGTACTTTTAGTATATTTTGATGCCACTACTTTTGTACTTTTAGTATATTTTGATGCCACTACTTTTTGTACTTTTAGTATATTTGATGCCACTACTTTTTGTAGTTTTAGTATATTTTGATGCCACTACTTTTTGTACTTTTAGTATATTTTGATGCCACTACTTTTTGTACTTTTAGTATATTTTGATGCACTACTTTTGTACTTTTACTCGACTGACATTTGAATGCAGGACTTGCACTTGTAACAGAGTATTTTGACAATGTAGTATTGCTACTTCTTCCACCTCTGGTTTTAAGGGACTCTACTAAAGTACCAGAAGAGTTACATTCCATTCTGATGTGTAGAGATTCTCCCGCCAAACAGCCATTAAAATTCCCTAAATGTAATGCTGCCTTGCTCATGAACACAAGCCCAATAGAGCAAAGTGCATGCTATTACAGAATCAACATTGCCTCATCTTTAATTTGGCATGCTTTCTCCACGTTGAGATTATTGTATTGCAACATAGGACTACCATTCCTTCATACCTCAGATGTCTGTGAAAAAGATAACAACGGCTGTAGAATAACTAGTACAAGTGTAAGGATGGTTAAACTAATTTAAATAGCTTTACACCTGTATTTGATATTTACAAGAATATGGGAAATGACCATGTTAGCTTACTCAACATTTAATTGACAGCTCAGGAGAGTGGAAAGTTACTTTGAGTCATGGGTAGAGATGGAAGTACTCAGATCTTGTACTTGAGTAAAAGTAGAAGTACTCAGATCTTGTACTTGAGTAAAAGTAAATACTCAGATCTTGTTCTTGAGTAAAAGTAGAAGTACTCAGATCTTGTTCTTGAGTAAAAGTAGAAGTACTCAGATCTTGTTCTTGAGTAAAAGTAGAAGTACTCAGATATTGTACTTGAGTAAAAGTAGAAGTACTCAGATCTTGTTCTTGAGTAAAAGTAGAAGTACTCAGATCTTGTTCTTGAGTAAAAGTAGAAGTACTCAGATCTTGTTATTGAGTAAAAGTAGAAGTACTCAGATCTTGTACTTGAGTAAAAGTAGAAGTACTCTGATATTGTACTTGAGTAAAAGTAGAAGTACTCAGATCTTGTTCTTGAGTAAAAGTAGAAGTACTCAGAACTTGTTATTGAGTAAAAGTAGAAGTACTCAGATCTTGTACTTGAGTAAAAGTAGAAGTATCAGGGTGTAGGAATACTCTGTTACAGTAAAAAAAGTCCTGCATTCAAAATGTTCCTCAAGTGAAAGTAGAAAAGTATTCTCATCAGAATATAGTGAAAGACAGAAAAGTAGTCGTTGTGCAGATTGGTCCATTTCAGAATAATATATATGATATGTTTTATAATGATTGATCATGAAAGTGTTCTCAAAGCTGGTGAAGGTGCAGCTAGTCTGAAGTACTTTGTAGACTGCAGGGTAGCTGGTGGATTTACTCCAGGTGGAACTAAAGTCTGATTTAACACTTGATTATATTTCACATCATTCATCCAGATCTGTAAAGTAATAAAGGTATTAAATACATGCAGTGGAGTAATAGTACACTTTGGACCTCTTAATTGTAGAGAAGTAGCAGAACATTGAAATACTCAAGTAAAGTCCCTCAAAAGTGTACTTAACCACAGTACTTGAGTAAATGTACTTAGTTACTCTCTACATCACTGGTAAATGGGGAGAGGGGGATTTGGCGCAACTTTGATCAAAGACAGTCGTGGCACATTGAGTTAGTAAATGTCCAAAAGTAAACAAACCCACATGACCTAAAGTTAGCTATACGTACGTGCATTTTTGAAGGAGCTAGCTTTAGGTAGCACTATATGAAGTTATACATACAAAAATTGACCTACCAACTTCTCCATTCACTGACACATTTGCACCAAAAAGAAGGCCTTTGAAGGTGGTCCCGTCCTCTAAAATCAATGTTGCCATTTTTGCTTTCTCAGATGCTAAATACTGTAAACCGGAAAATGTGATAGATGAATTGCTGAGTCTCCACGTGAAACACACGCCGCGCGCAGGAGGGGGAAGATAAACCTTCTTTTTTTTTAAACTACCAACAAGCACCGGATTTGAAAGCCGAGAAGGAATCTGTCAGTCCACTCAATGAACCCGGATTGAATGAGGCAACTAAAATAAAAATAAAAACACGTAATAAAATAATTTGAGGGATAATCGGACGGGAGCAAGAAAGAAAAGTGTTCCACACGCGCCGCCAGCAGTGTGGAAGTCTGCATGGGGCCTGGGCCGGTGAGATTGACGTGATGACGCGGTGGGTTTCCGGTGAAGACTTTCAAAACAAAGCTAGATAGATATTTAGGTAGACAGACTTCCTTCAGGAGACTACACATTTTAATATGACACAACACGCAATTGTACTTGCCACAGCCACTTTTGTATGTCTTTTGTTCTGTGTTCAAACTGTTCAATTTATGTGCATCACATTTTCGGGAAATATAAGGTACCTCGCTCCCTCCTAGCACACGTGTTGAGTTTAAACATGTTGGGCTTTATTTTGAAAGTATAACAGCTTGTTTCCGGTTCAATGGATCTTTAACACATGTTGGCGCCACTGTGACGTCATCACGCTGACGCTGGGCGTACCTGCTTGAACATCCATGGTCTATGGATGTGGATGTATGGCTTGAACTGCTTGCACTCATGGATGTATACAATTATCTAACATAACATGTATATTAGAACACTAATATACTGAGGCAATGTTTGGGGTGGTGATTTGTAAATAGATTGGAGGCAGATTATAAAACGGGTTGATGACGTCCAGAAATGTTTGTTAACACTCACATTCAATCTCACATGGCAAAAATGTTTAGGTCAATTTACTTTGTGTACCTTAAATTATGTGTTAGGACTCGGGAGGGGCTTAAAATGTCTGCAGATGTCTGATCATTATGTCCAATACACTCTGAAACCTTAGGATTTTTACCAAGCTTCAAGAGAGGTGGGATATGTTTCAAGTTTCAAGGCTGTTATTGTCGTCATGTTTGCATAGCTACAGTGTAGATAAGACAACGAACATCTTAGGTCACAGTTTCCTCCAACAGTGCAACACAATAAAACAGATTAAATAGTATGAGTAAATAAAATAAGTATATACTTTATATTGTGGTGACACGTTATAGGACATAATTCACCGTGTGTGTTGCAACCCGGACCCGTTAGTGAGGGTACCAGGGTTTGTGGTCATTCAGGCTAGCATGACATGCAGTAGCAGTAAGTGTACTCACTTTGTCTTGATCAATAATAAAGTGTGGAGTTCCATACTGAACACACCGCCTCCGACTCAGGCCCGGCTCCAGGATGAAATGACTGAGGGGGCTGTTAAAAAATCGGGGGGGCGAATTTTTTTTCACAACAACGAAAAATACTGGCAATGTAATGAATTGACACACCAAGCTTTTTTCCTTCTCACTGCTCTACAATCTCTTTGCTTCTTTATTTTTATTCCGGATTTACCCCTCTCGTTCTGTTATTTTCCTCTGATCTTTAATAATAGATAGTAGATAGTTGATAGATAGGTGGCTGCACTTTGGTTAACAACAGTGGTGTAGTGGGGATTTTTTTACTGGGTGGACGGGGCAGGGGTGGGGGGGTGGTGGGTGGACGGGAGACACTATGGATGCGCTACGGGTTAACAGACTAACATTGATTTCCTCAATGTATAAATTGACAGGCTCTGTAATTATACCATAACCTTTTCTCATATATCCCTTAACTCAGGGGTGCCCAACCAGTCGATCGCGATCGACCGGTCGATCGCGGGGAGATTCCCAGTCGATCGCGAGATGTGTCTAAAAATAGAACAACAATATTCTGTTTTATCGTTAATGTCCTATAACATAATCTTCCCGTACCAGAATAATGCACTTGAACGCATCACAGCTTTGTGATTGGCCGGCGTCACCCCATGTGTCGGGGCGTGGCTGGTGGGCAGTGGGCACTATTTCGCTGACGTTGTCCGTGTCAACAGGAGTGACAGTCCGCACACACACAAGACCGCAATTATGGCAGAAGCAAAAGAGCCCAAAATATATCATTTTCACTTCGAGTGGGAGGATGATTATTTGTATCTATTCCAATTCAAAGTCCATCTGTCTCTCATCTGCAATGCGAGCGTGGCTTTATCGAAGAAGGATCATTTAGGTGCGGCATTTCAAAACAGTGCACAAACGCTACGAGACGGAATTCCCTCCTAATTCTGCCCTACGCTCCAAAAGGGGAGGGGCCTGAGAGGACAGCAAAAGGGGAGGGGCCTGAGAGGACAGCTAAAGGGGAGGGGCCTGAAAGGACAGCTAAATGCACAGCAGTCCATTTTCACCAGGCCCAACAACAAGAGCAAGGCTGCTCCAGAGCATCTCATCGTGTCAGTCACGTTCTTGCGAAACACATGAAGTCTTTCAAAGATGGCGTAGTTGTGAAAGAAGCATTCCTGGAGGCTGCCGACGCGCTTTTGAGGACAGTAAACAACAACAATAACAGTAGCATTTCAACAGGTTTCTGATATAATAAAAACTCAAGTTAGATACCGTTATTAATCAGCTGTGAGTTTTAGTTTGTTTGAACTCATTCATTATAATTATTGTACAAAATGGTATAAGAATGCAAACTTAAATTGATTATAGTCTATCATCAATTCAGGTTAAGAAACTAGTGTTGCTTGCATCCTATTTTAAAGGCATTTCTTTTTATACTCGACTAAAATGCAACAAAACAGGGTTTGATTCTATTAATGTTGTCTCTTTTATTGCACGTTGGCAGCAGATTCCTGAGTAGCTTCAGATCTGAGTCGTCTTATTAGTAAGCCTCATTTATACTTTTGTAGCAACACTATTTTTATATAATGGCAAAGAGAGGGTTCAGAGTCTTTTCTTTTTGTCCGTGTCATATGTGGCAGCACTGTTCAATGCTTCTTGAAAACATTACCCACTGTAGTGACGTGTGAATAAACTCCAACTCTGTATCAACAACACTGTTGTGTAACTTCAGTTAAATACTTGTATGTGTGTAGATTAGAAAGAGGTGAGATAAAGGATCTGCAGTATTTTATGAAGTATTAATCGTACAAAGGTCAGTTTTATACAAGTAGAAGTGTGTATTTACCTGGCAGTAGGCTGTCAGTAATGGCTACGTCTCTCTATTTGGACTGGTATATCTCGGCAGACTGGCAACTTTAAAAGTAGCTCTCGGTTCAAAAAGGTTGGGCACCCCTGCCTTAACTCGTCTTCCTATACAGATTTACTTACCTCTAGTCAGGATTAAAGAAACATTAATCTGGTTGATTTTTGATTTTCAGGATTGGGCCTAAAAGAAAGTGACTTATATATAAACCAAATGTAATGTTGGATAAAATACTACACCAAATGGACAGACACAGAATACAAATAAAGTCCCCTGGTTTGTCTCTAGAGTCTAACTGCCATGAGAAAAATCAAATCAATGTTCCAAAATCCGTCACTAGATGTCGCTCATTGTACCAATACGGTTGATATAATACATAACATATTACTATTCTAGTAAAAGGGCTCGCTTTGGCAAAAACCTGATCCATACAGGCAGCCCTAAATAATAGGGCTGCCTGTAGGCTAACCATCATGTGTGGTGCCATCTGTAGTTGTCTGTCTTATTTTTTGTTGATGTCATGTTGTTTTCACCTGGGCCGGCCCTTGGGGTGCCGAAAATTGGGGAGAAAAATTACATAATGTATTTTTTAGCTGCCCGGATTATAACAGACAAAGACTCATTCTGAAAACTGCACTGGAATAACATAACATCAAGGACATGGATTTCAAGTCAATACGAAAGTAAATCAAGAAATGAAGTAAACAAGCTGATCTTCAAGTTCCTCAAAAACACTGGTCTGAGGACAAGGATTTAATATAAACATTTAATAACTCAACAGTAGGTGGCGATATATGCTCCAAGTGGAAGCGATTCGCCATTAAAGAAAAGAAGAAGAAGAAGAAGAAGAAGAAGAAGAAGAAGAAGAAGAAGAGAAGAAGAAAAGGAGAGAAGAGAAGAAGAAGAAGAAGAAGAAGTAGAAGAAGTAGTAGAAGAAGAAATATGCTAACGCTACAAACAGGCACAACACTGTTACTCTGTTTTTACTGACCTATAACATTTGATTTCACCTTGCTCTATTTTTTTTAACGCACGTTAAAAAATGGGAACATTTCCGGGAGTTTCAACCGGGTACCAGCCACCAAAAACGGGAACTCTGCCCGGAAAAAGGGGTAGTTTTTGTCACCCATCCGACTCTGTTTACAGCTAAGCACACACGCTAACATAAAGACTACAAGCTCACTTGGGGTGGAGGCTTTTTTACATGTTGCTTGACTGCCTGCCCACACATCTGATCTAAACGTAGTAACGTGTATTGGGGAAGATAATTATTTAAAGTTATTTAATAATTGTACTTTTTGATGGATGAATGATGCTCAAAGTGAGGGGGCAAAGAATACAACTGAGGGGGCAATGCCCCCTTTTGCCCCCTCGTGGCACCGGGCCCGCTCCGACTCCCATTCATCGGCTCTACACTGGTGACCCTGACGTTTTCGAGAAAGTTTCCGAAGACTCAATGAACATGGCTGATCGCGATGTTTTTGTAAAGCTGCCGGAGTTTTGGGAGCATGCAGCTGTGGCGTGGTTTGCACACGTGGAGGCACACTTTGCCTGCAGACAAGTCCGTGACGGGGATTTGAAATATTTCCACGTGGTAGCAGCGATGGGAAGCTCCACGTCATCCAGGTTGGTGGGATTTAACGCGGACCCCCGCACCATTAAGGCCCTTCTCCTTAAGACATTTAGCTTATCTGCTAAGGAGAGGGCCCGCCAGATTCTTGACATTCAAGGCCTAGGGGACAGCAAGCCATCTCAGCTGATGGAGAAAATGAATCTGCTAGGGGGGGAAGACCCTCGCATTGGCTGAAGAGGCCGACCTTTTTTTTTTGGCTACCCAGCAGCCCGGTGCAGAGGCGCTAGCTGTGACACTCAGCGCCCCCTCAACAGTCACGGCCCCTACACACGGCGGCGTGCGTTGCCGCTTCAACGCTTCTGCCCATTCACTTTGAATGGGGTGATGTCACGATTCGCCGAACTGCATTGTGGGAGCAAAGCGTAGCTTCTCTCGAGGTGCTCGCTGCAAAAGTAGAGCAATGTTCTACTTTTGCCGCCTCGACGGAGGCGTCAGCCAATCAAATCCCTCGTATGTAAATCTGACAGTACAAGCAGTAGCCAATCAAACCGCGTGTATGTTGGGAGAGCCAGACCGCAGTTATTTCCCATATGTCAACAAAGGGAGGAGAAAATGATCGTGGCGGTAGGGAACATACAGGGATACAAACCGGAGGAGCCAGGCATGGGGGGAGGGGCCAGAGTCAGTGGGGGAAACTGGTAGGTTTTCACTTGTTTGGGGAGTTTATATCCAGTGTACTTCGTTTGAATGGACAGCTAGCAAGCATAGACAGTATATTTAGCCAGCATGGATGTAGCATGAATGCTTTGCTTTGTATGTCCGGGGCGGGACATTCATGTGGTTGGTTGTTGGTCGGGCTGCTCGCGTTGATTCCCCAAGCTCAAGACACGCCCACCGCCAAGCGGCAACGCACGCCGCCGTGTGTAGGGGCCGTTAAGAAGGCTTGGGGAGGCTGGACGCGACAGTAACAAGCCGGCGTGGGGACACAGGAGTGTTTTTACCACGCGCGGTTCGGGGCCAGCGCGAAGAAGTGTGTCGCTCCCTGCAGCTACAAGCCTCCGGGAAACAGAGGAGCCAGCGCTCGGTAGTGGCCCTGAGCGTTGGCGGCACGAGCAGGCTCCTCTTCGTCAGCGACAGAGTCTCAGGAAGCTTGTTTCTGTGTGACACGGGAGCTCAACGGAGTGTAGTTCCTGCTTCGAGGGAAGACGTCGCTCGTGGGGGACATGGACCGCGGTTGACGACAGCTAATGGCGGCCCCATTTGCACGTACGGCGTGAGGCCTATGTGTTTGTGTATTGGAGGACAGCGGTTCAACTGGGATTTTGTGACGGCGGACATTTCTTTTCCCCTCCTCGGGGCAGACTTTTTATGTGCTCATGGACTCCTGGTGGACGTTAAAAATAAACGCTTGGTTGATGCCTTGACGTTTTCCTCCCTTGTGTGTACCCTTGGCAAGGCAGCGTACGACGGGCTGTCGGGCTCGCTGTCGGGAGCGGACATTTTCTCAGGCTGTTGGCTGAATTTCCAGACCTGACGCTACCCACTTTCTCCGCGCTCACCACCAAGCATGAGGGCGGAGTTTTCAACCATGGAACGCCTGGGTCATCCGCCGTTCTGACAGTCCTTGGGCCTCTCCTCTACACGTCGTTCCCAAGCCGAACGGCGGTTGGCGCCCGTATGGGGATTACCGCCGCCACGACACCTGACCGCTACCCGGTGCCGCACAATCAAGACTTTTCAGCACATCTGGCCGGTACGTCGGTGTTTTTGAAAGTGGACCTGGTGCGTGCGTGCCTGGACGTCCCTAAGACAGCAAGTGATAACGCTGTTTGGACTTTTCGAGTGCGCTTCGGTGGAAGAGCACCTGTCACACCTCCGAGCCCTTTTCACGAGGCTCAGCCAACACGGGTTGATAATCAATCCTGCAAAGTGCCAGTTCGGGGTGTTTGATATTGACTTCCTCGGACACCGCGTCACCAAAGGCAGCACCCCTGCCGGCGAAGGTGGAGGCTGTTGCGGCGTTTCCTCACCCGCTCACAGCCCGGTCGCTCCGTGAGTTCCTGGGGATGGTGACTTTCTACCACCGTTTCATCGCCCGGGCCGCTCACATCATGCGGCCGCTGTATGAGGCTTTGAAGGATACGTCCCATCCAGGCGATCGACTGGACGGCGGAAGCTGAGTCTGCTTTTACGGAGGTCAAGACCGCGTTGGCTCAGTTGGCGCACCCATCATCCACGGCTCCCATCTCCATTACCACAGACGAATCGGATTACGCCGTTGGTGCGGTGCACGAGCAGTGGGTGGAGGGCGCTTGGCAGCCGGACCAGGTCACAGACCCCAGGCTCTGAAGGTGGAGGGCGGGGTTGCGCTTGGAGGACGTGGTGTTCAGCGACACGGCCGTTACTCTCCTCTCGCGGCCAGTCGTTCCCGCCAGCTGGAGGCGCTCTGTGTTTGAAGCGGTGCACAGTCTGTCTCACTCCGGCGGTAAGCCTTCGGTGTGCTTGGTGGCCGCGAAGTTCGTCTGGCGGGGGCTGAAAAAGGACATAAGGACTTGGGCTGGTGAGTGCGTGGCTGGTGAGTGCGTGGCTTGTCAGCGCGCTAAAGTGCACCGCCACACGAAGGCCCCTTAGAACGTTTCCTGGTGCCTGAGAGGAGGTTTGACCACGTCAACATCGACCTGGTGGGTCCATTACCCTCCTCTCAGGGCTTTTCCTACCTCCTCACCATGGTGGACAGGACGACCCGTTGGCCGGAGGCGGTCCCTCTCGTGTCAACATCAGCCGCTGACATAGCCCGGGCTTTCATTGCGACGTGGGTGTGTCGTTTTGGCACCCTGTCAGACATTTCCTCAGACAGGGGTTCACAGTTCACGTCCGAGCTCTGGAACGCCGTGGCGAGTGGTAAGCTGCACAGGACTGTCGCTTACCACCCTCAGGCTAACGGCCTCTGTGATCGGTTCCATCGCTCCATGAAGGCGGCCCTCAAGGCCGGCCTTACGGACGGTAATTGGGTCGACAAGCTGCCTTGGGTGATGCTGGGCCTGAGGACCGCGCCTAAGGAGGATCTGCAGTGATCCACGGCTGAGATGGTCTACGGTCAGCCGCTGATGGTTCCGGGGGATTTCCTCCTCAACGCATCGGCTCCCTGGTCGGCGACGGCCCAGCAGGCTTTCCTGCAGGACGCCGCTGAGACTTTTGCTCCGATTCCCACTGCTCGACATGGTACTCAGGTGTCCCGGGTTCCCGTGGATCTCCGCTCGGCGGATCACGTCTTCAGCCAGCACGATGCACACCCCCGGCCTTGATCCCTGTCGCTGACTTGAGACCCGTTGGTCCGGTCTCGCCTCTTCCGGAGGCCGCCCATGCAGAGGTCGTTTTTCCGGCTCCCGTGCTCAGGAGTCGTGGGGGTCGGCCTGTCGTTCCTCCCCGCCACGCTGACTTTGTTTATGGGTGAATTCTGGGGGGGCTTGTGTGGTGACACGTTATAGGACATAATTCACCGTGTGTTTAGTGTGTGTTGCAACCCGGACCCGTTAGTGAGGGTTTGTGGTCATTCAGGCTAGCATGACATGCAGTAGCAGTAAGTGTACTCACCTTGTCTTGATCAATGTATAATAAAGTGTGGAGTTCCATACTGAACACACCGCCTCCGACTCCCATTCATCAGCTCTACAATATATACATTTGAAAGTGGAATACACCCATATGTATTTATTCCTGTATTTATTTCCACATTTTTCTATTCCTGTATTTATTCGTGTATTAATTCTGTATTTATGCATTTTATTTATTTGTTACTTATGTCATGTTCTGTCCTCCATATAAACGTGTTTCTGAAATTATTAAAGACATATACATCATAAAATTCATAACAAACTGATAACAGTGGAATATAATAATGGAAGGTATATAGTGATAGCTTCCGGAAGCGCTGACATGGAAGGGGATGTAGCTCAGTGGTAGAGCGCATGCTTTGCATGTATGAGGCCCCGGGTTCAATCCCCGGCATCTCCAGGAAATCTTTTATTTTTGTACCAATGGACATTTTCTTCACGTGGACGAGTGAAGACTAATCAACTGAATTACACATAAAAACATTTAACTTTTTTCCGAAAAAATATCGCTATACCATTGTGACGGAGATCAAATCTTTGAAAACAAGAAGTCTATAAAAAGCCTTATAAATACCGGTTAATCAGATCTCGCTCACACATAGATGTAAGTGTTGAATCTACGTACATATATGGTTGACTCGTTATTATACCTTGTAAACTATTTATTAAAACAATCACAAACTGTTCTTGAATAAAATACATGTGTCGAAACAGAGCATCTGACATTTTCCACCGCTACAAACGCACCATAGGCCCCGCCCTCCCGCACCAACGGTAACTAAGGAGATCTGAGTTCTGTTTACCAGAAAGATGTCTTCTATGCTAGCTGCTATCTCGAAGTTGGTCAACATAATGACCGTAAATGTAAAATAATTGGAACTCTTTACTTATTCCTCATAACGTTCTTCCCTGTACAAGGTCCCAAAGACTTCCGAAAATGCAACTGAGGCATCTTAAAACACTGTTAACACCCCAGGTAAGTCCAATGACTAGTTAGCTTTATGCTAGCTGGTGCTGGAGAGCAGCATCAGTTATGTCTGCTTGTGTAACGTTAATGATCTTATAATAACACCACTTCATAGCTCTAACAAAACACTAATTTCCTATTATCAATTTGGCATGTACGTGGTTTTACTAACCCATATGTAGTATTATCTACAGATTTGTATTAGTTACCTTACTTTGCTTGCTAGCAACTGCGGTGCTTTACTGTATTTGGTTGGAAAACGTGCTGCTAATCAAAGTACATTTACTCTGACTATAATCGTTATCCTTTTGACTTTGTCTTACAACTTATTTCCTTGTTGTGTTTATGTCTGCAGCACCGTACACCAAAGCAAACTCCTTGAATGTCCAATCGTACCTGACAATAAACTCGATTCTGATTCTGATAACGGGTTGTGTGTCCGGTTGTGATTAGCTACACCTAGCTAATGAAAGATGCTCTGTTAATGATCTCCTCTGACTTTGTTCATCTGCCTTTCTTCACAGGACAGTCCTGCCAAAGTGACATGCATGGCCTGGGCTCCCAATAACACCAAGTTCGCTGTGTGCACCGTGGACCGGGTGGTGCTGATCTATGATGAGCAGGGGGAGAGGAGGGACAAGTTCTCCACCAAACCCCTGGACTCCAAGGTGAGACAATGATGATGGAAACATAAAGGAACACTCATTATATCAGTTTAAACTCTTATAAATTAAGCTACACACACAGAAAACCAAACGATACCAAACCCAACACGCAGCGCAACAAGAACAAACATGCAAAAAAAAAAAAATAACAAGGTTTTGCTGTCAGCACATTTTAAATTCCTTTAAAATCCTGTTCCTGGTAACGCTAAGTATATTGTAAATTATAAAATAAAAGGTGTTCCTCTAACAAGATTTATGATTTATTTTATTAACATGCAAGTCTATTCTCATTACTTTATTTGCACTTTACTTCTGCTGTTGTAATAATAAAGGAATTCTGATTCTCAACCAAACCAAGCAATCCTAATCCACAAAATAATTCTCTTTACTCAGCAATATGATTCTTTTTGTGTTGTATTTTGATTTAATATACAGGTGTTGTGTCAATACTATTTTTTTAATATATTTATTTGACAGGGACAGTGCACATTGATTGACATTTCTGTAAATGCGCCAGAGTTAGCCAACAGGCTATTTTCCGTCTGTAGTCCCTGGACAGATGTTAAAAGTCATCCTAAAAACAAAAATTCACTTCAAATGACAGGTAAATACAATCAGTAAAACAACATTCAACAGAGATGCTTATTATGATAAAAGCATATATAAAAACTAACTAAAATACAAGCATATATAAAAACATAAAAACTAAACTAAAATACAAATTCACAAAGCAGACAGATACAGGTCAAGGCAGATAAACAGAGCGTTGTAATATATGTATTTGTTCGTCAGTATGGGAAACAGAGCTACGTCGTCAACGACATGGCGTTCTCCCCTGACTCCACCAAAATCGCCATCGGCCAGTCTGACAACATCATCTTCGTGTACAGGATTGGAGAAGATTGGTAACGACCATTTGGCTGTTTTCAGATCTCATATTAAACTGGATTGTGTTATCTACATCGATGCATTCAAATCATTCTTACTTTCTCTCCTAGGGGCGACAAGAAAGCTATTTGCAACAAATTTGTTCAGACGGTAAGTTAACTCATTGTTAAAATACATTTAGGATAAAAGTACAGTATGTGTTCTTGTCTCAATCTTATGTAAAAGCTATTAGGCAACACGTAATGCTGCCATAGTTCTTGCTGTCGATTGAGTGTTTATTTGATATAATGTAATAGCTGTATTGTAGATGTTGAAGTAACTGGTTGGGTTCCCTCCTTAGAAGGCGGACTTTAATGTTTGTAGCATGTTGGAAAAGCTATTTGAAAGACTGAATTCCACCTTTGAAATGCAACATGTGTCCTCTCTGTGTTGCAGAGCGCGGTGACTTGCTTGCTCTGGCCGGCAGATCAATCGATTGTTTACGGATTAGTGGATGGCAAGGTACGTATTCATCATGTATTAATATTTAAATGCTTTTATTACTGTTTATTTTATTAAACAGAAGTATCGGAAGGAGAGCAGACACAGCAGTAGTATGTGTTGCTTAATATCAGCATTTTAAAGTGGGTTAAATGATTAAAGAAATAATTTATGTTAAAAAAATATGAATATGTTTTTGTCCTGCCACAGGTTCGCCTCGCCAACACTCAGACGAGCAAGTCATCGACCATCTACGGCACCGAGTCCTGTGTTGTCTCGCTAGCATCCAAGTGAATATATAATATGAAGGCACTATTATCACTCGGAGAGTTATTAATCATGGGGAGAACAAAGCCACATGTAGTTACAGTATATTCTTCTTCTGTGGTACACTCAGTCAGTGACAGTGTGTGTGTGTGTGTGTGTGTGTGTGTGGTGTGTGTGTGTGTGTGTCAGTATTTCTGGTAAAGGCATCCTGTCGGGCCACGCTGACGGGACGGTCGTGCGTTACTTCTTTAATGACGAAGGCTCGGGGGACTCTCAGGTACCAACACACCAAGGTCTCTTCCACATCAACATGTGTCCCCTCTTCTCCATGTCTCTTCTACATCAACATGTGCCCCTCTTCTTCATGTCTCTTCTACATCAACATGTGTCCCCTCTTCTTCATGTCTCTTCCACATCAACATGTGTCCCCTCTTCTCCATGTCTCTTCTACATCAACATGTGTCCCCTCTTCTTCATGTCTCTTCTACATCAACATGTGTCCCCTCTTCTTCATGTTCTTCTACATCAACATGTGTCCCCTCTTCTTCATGTCTTCTACATCAACATGTGTCCCCTCTTCTTCATGTCTCTTCTACATCAACATGTGTCCCCTCTTCTTCACGTCTCTTCTACATCAACATGTGTCCCCTCTTCTTCATGTCTCTTCTACATCAACATGTGTCCCCTCTTCTCATGTCTCTTCTACATCAACATGTGTCCCCTCTTCTTCATGTCTCTTCTACATCAACATGTGTCCCCTCTTCCTCACGTCTCTTCTACATCAACATGTGTCCCCTCTTCTCCATGTCTCTTCTACATCAACATGTGTCCCCTCTTCTTCATGTCTCTTCTACATCAACATGTGTCCCCTCTTCTTCATGTCTCTTCTACATCAACATGTGTCCCCTCTTCTTCATGTCTCTTCTACATCAACATGTGTCCCCTCTTCTTCATGTCTCTTCTACATCAACATGTGTCCCCTCTTCTTCATGTCTCTTCTACATCAACATGTGTCCCCTCTTCTTCATGTCTCTTCTACATCAACATGTGTCCCCTCTTCTTCATGTCTCTTCCACATCAACATGTGTCCCTCTTCTCCATGTCTCTTCTACATCAACATGTGTCCCCTCTTCTTCATGTCTCTTCTACATCAACATGTGTCCCCTCTTCTTCATGTCTCTTCTACATCAACATGTGTCCCCTCTTCTTCATGTCTCTTCTACATCAACATGTGTCCCCTCTTCTTCATGTTCTTCTACATCAACATGTGTCCCCTCTTCTTCACGTCTCTTCTACATCAACATGTGTCCCTCTTCTTCATGTCTCTTATAATCAACATGTGTCCCCTCTTCTTCATGTCTCTTCTACATCAACATGTGTCCCCTCTTCTTCATGTCTCTTCTACATCAACATGTGTCCCCTCTTCCTCACGTCTCTTCTACATCAACATGTGTCCCCTCTTCTCCATGTCTCTTCTACATCAACATGTGTCCCCTCTTCTTCATGTCTCTTCTACATCAACATGTGTCCCCTCTTCTTCATGTCTCTTCTACATCAACATGTGTCCCCTCTTCTTCATGTCTCTTCTACATCAACATGTGTCCCCTCTTCTTCATGTCTCTTCTACATCAACATGTGTCCCCTCTTCTTCATGTCTCTTCTACATCAACATGTGTCCCCTCTCCTTCATGTCTCTTCTACATCAACATGTGTCCCCTCTTCTCCATGTCTCTTCTACATCAACATGTGTCCCCTCTTCTTCATGTCTCTCTACATCAACATGTGTCCCCTCTCCTTCATGTCTCTTCTACATCAACATGTGTCCCCTCTTCTTCATGTCTCTTCTACATCAACATGTGTCCCCTCTTCTTCATGTCTCTTCTACATCAACATGTGTCCCCTTTCTTCATGTCTCTTCTTCATCAACATGTGTCCCCTCTGTGGAAAGAGACTCTGAAAGTTTCAGGAACAAAGATTTTCTCTCTTTTGATCCATTTCTATAAAAACCTGTCTGAAAAAGAGCTGATCAGATTTTGGCCACTTTATGATGTCAACGATGTGTTGTCTTGTGTAACCATTAGCCAATAGCAACCAAGTAACCCCCCCCCCCCCCCCCCCTTATCACCTGAATCTCCTCTAGAGCACCTTTGAGTTCTTTGTAACCAAATGTCTCTCAGAGGGGCGTGGGGAGGGGCTCCTTTTTCATCTAAAGTAACAGACAGAGAATCAGCACTTTGGAAACACGGCTGAAACAGAGGGGATTATGGGTAATGCTGCAATGATCTGTCTGGTGTTTTCAGCCAATCAGAGACAGGCTCTGTGTATATCTGAGTCCTGTGATATACTGATGAAGAACAGTATAATAGGGACCTTTAAATGTTCCTCTCAGACTAACTCCTCCATGTGGCAGGGGAAGCTGCTGGTGCACCCGTGCCCCCCCTACGCTCTGGCCTGGGCAGCGAACAGCATCATGGTGGGCGGCTGTGATAAGAGGTGGTGGCGTACGGCAGAGGGGCACGTCCTGCAGACCTTCGAGTACAGCCGCGACCGCACGGAGAAGGAGTTCACCGTGGCCGTCACCAGCCCCAGCGGACAGTCCGTGGTGTTCGGCAGCTTTGACCGGTCAGTACAAGATCCCTTACAGACTGTCTCGCTCGATCACAACGGCCACCTCAGGCTCCATGTGCGACACTCAGATCATCTGTAAGGGTTCAGGTCGTTGTTTCTGTTGCTGTGACTGCAACTCCTCCTGGATCTATCTTTTTATATATAAGTTAACATCAATTCAAATCAACTTTGTCATTTGTCTTTGTTGTTATTATTAACTTGTTAGCCTATATATCAGTGTTTCTCGAACTTGTTCATACCAAGGACACTTAACCAATACAAAAACACTCGCGGACCACCTAACTCCACAAATATCCAAAATTACATCGTTTTTCTAGAACAGATTACAAATCGCCTGAAAATGGTAGAAACAAGTGGCAACATGTGTGATGAAGGTGTTGCGCTGGGCTATATCACGCAATTGAAAATGAAACTTAAGCTTGCTCCATTGCGGAGATATTCCCGTGAGAGTGCGGAAAACTTAAATTCATTTATTTATTTCAAAGTGAAATTTTACCAATATACTCACGGACCACTTGGGGGCGCCAGTGGTCTGCGGACCACCGTCTGTCTCTCTCCCTGAGGTTTCCAAACACTTTTTCCTGTACACATGTAGGTGTCTGGGAGAGTTTCCCTGTTCCTGCGAGGGTCTAAGGCGGGGGTGTCAAACTCAATGTCATTGCGGGACACATTAGAATTATGCTTGCACTCAAAGGGCCGTTGGTAACGACCAGCGCCATATAGATAGAACATATAGATAGAACTATAGATAGATCAGTCTATATGGCGCTGTTTAAGACAAGATAAATATACATAGATAAATATATAATATATATCAAATAATGTATTATTTTACAATATTACCTCTTTATTATCAGATAGGGTAATAACTTCATAATTAACTACGTGTGAAAGCAGAAGTCTAGGGGCCAATAATTGCAAGTAATTGTAAATCTCTTCAGTGCGCATCTCACAAAATGTGATGCATTGTGGGACATGTATTTTATGGGCACGTAACCTCTTAAAAACGTATTATATTCTTTGCAAGCTCTTGTGGGCCACATACAATGAAGTGGCGGGCCGGATTTGGCCCCCGGGCCTTGAGTTTGACACCCCTGGTCTAAGGAAAGAGGGTAGCTTGTATTCTGCACGCACTTCAAAGCCGCCTTGGACTAAATAATGTGTTATTCCGGATGTTGGACTTTATAAATAGAATGCAACACGTGGATTCTGTCCCGGTATCTTCCTGTAGGCTGCGGGTGTTCAACTGGGCTCCCAGGAGAGGGTGTGGGACGAAGCGAAGCCCAAAGAGATCCTCAACCTGTACACCATCACCAGCCTGGCCTGGAAGAAAGACGGGTCGCGCCTCTGTGCGGTAAATACCCTCTTTATTTATCACAGGTTTGGATTATTATTGGATCCCACGCATTTAAATAAAGGAAACTCAATGCTGGCCGTTATCTGGAACAAGGGAATATCTCTATCATTATATAAATCCTTTTTGAGATACGTCTGCTTGTGTCTTTATGAATTAAATTGAAGATGGAGACAAGAAAATGTTCAATAATTGTCAAAAAATATAACTTAACTTCTCTTAGTGTGTCTTCAACAGTATTTGAATGTGCGTGCATGTATGTTCTCTTTCTGATCCCTTATGTTACCTGGTGGTAGACGTATATTTAACAGCTAACTACGACATTGAACCGTGCGACTTTATACCAGTTATTCCCTCTGTTAAAACAAGCCACACATACGTATCAAAGTAAATGTTGTTTGATGTGTGTGTGTGTGTGTGTGGGTTGGGTGTGTGTGTGTTCATAGGGAACTCTGTGTGGCGGAGTGGAGCTGTTTGTGTTTGACTGCTGCCTGCGGAGAAGCATCTAAAAAACAAGTTTGAGATGACCTACGTGGGCCTGAGCCAGGTAGACGCAACAAATATCGTAAAATATGAATGTCTGATTCATTATAACATACAACAACTTAAATCTGATTTAAATAATTAAAGTGCAAAAAGCATTCCATAATCTCAATTTCATAGAAAGGGACAGCAGAAACGACGGCTTCATAACAATCACAGAACCTTCTAGATTTGTTATTCATTGCTGCATTTCATGGAGATTTAAAGGGAGGTTTTTTAAATCATATAATTGATAAGATTATGACGGATGCATTCACGAGAAATGTGTAATTACATTTCCGGTTCATTCGCCACATGTATTATTTCCTGCTGTGAGTGAGTCTGCCTGGTGTGAATACATGTATGTAACTGTGGAGTAAATTAATCTATTACAGGGGGTCCGCGGGGTCTTAAAAAGTATTACAAGTTGATCAATCAATTTAGCGAAAATTAAGGCTATTAAAAGTATTAAACGGCGTTTTCCAAGGTATTACATTTGTAGCTTGTTTCCAATAAGTATATGAATTATCCAGAGAGGTTGTGTTCGACAGTCTGCCTGAATGTAATCATGGCGTAGGTGTGTATGAGATTCTGTGGAGTTTATTTACGGCTTCCCGTTGGGTGTGACGTCATCTGAACAGGACATCGTTACGCCGGTTGCTAAGCAACATCGTTATGCGGAAATGCAAGTCTGCGTCCAAATGGTTCGAGGATAAGGAGGAAGGACAATCAATACTGTATATAGTCAATGTGAGGCAAAGTGTGTCGCCATGGTAACCGGTTAGAACTCCAAGTGGCGATGAGGTCTTAAAATGTACGGAAAAGGTCTTGAAAGGTTTTACATCTGACTTCAGGATTCCTGCAGACACCCTGGATTAAGAACTTCTTAGTTGGTTGTTCTTCGTCGTTAAATTTGCCATCTTTTCATTCGTAAAATTCAAATGAGATTATTGTATTTCAACATAGCTCAACCGTTCCTTCATACCTAATGATTTGTCTGCAACAAAGACACCAACGGTGGTGGAATAACGAGTACAACAATGAACTCGAGCGGTTGTCGCGGCCCCCTCCATTCTCATCCACCGCTTCATGCTCTCGCCGTCGAAGTGAATTCGGTCTGTCCGCGTCTCTGCATTGACTTTACGTGTAACTACTGCGGCACCCCCAAACATCGCGTCGGGTGTGACGCAGCATAAGCATGTTTTTGTTAAGTGAAATAGCTTATAACCCCTGTTTTACATTTACAGCATATGGGAAATGACAATGTTCTTCAAATTAACTGAGAAAGGAATTTCACAAGTTGTTTCTTTGGTCGTTGTCCTAATTCTCCACTGTCTGTGTGGATGTCCCCCTCCTCCAGGTGATCGTGAGGAACCTCTCCTCAGGAACGCGAGTGGTGCTGAAGTCTCACTACGGGTATGAGATAGAGGAAGTGAAGATCATGGGAAAGGACCGCTTCCTGGTGGCTCACACCTCGGACACGCTGCTGCTGGGAGACCTGCTGACCAACAAGCTGAGCGAGGTGCGGCAAGAATCACTCAACGAACGTCTTAGTCGATATCCGGCTGCACAGCTGTTTTTAGTCAGCTGCTAGGTCAAGGCGGGACGAGTACTCAGAGCGTGTACTGCAGTAAAAGCAGAAGTACTCAGAGCGTGTACTGCAGTAAAAGTGGAAGTACTCAGAGCTTGTACTTGAGTAAAAGTAGAAGTACTCAGAGCGTGTACTTTAGTAAAAGCAGAAGTACTCAGATCTTGTTCTTGAGTAAAAGTAGAAGTACTCAGATCTTGTTCTTGAGTAAAAGTAGAAGTACTCAGATCTTGTTCTTGAGTAAAAGTAGAAGTACTCAGATCTTGTTCTTGAGTAAAAGTAGAAGTACTCAGAGCTTGTTCTTGAGTAAAAGTAGAAGTACTCATATCTTGTACTTGAGTACAAGTAGAAGTACTCAGAGCTTGTACTTGAGTAAAAGTAGAAGTACTCAGATCTTGTACTTGAGGTACAAGTCAGAAGTACTCAGAATCAGATCTTGTACTTGAGTAAAAGTAGAAGTACCAGAGTGTAGGACTACTCTGTTACAGTAAACGTCCTGCATTCAAAATGTTACTCAAGTAAAAAGTAGAAAGTATTCTCATCAAAATATAGTGAAAGACAGTGAAAGTAGTCGTTGTGCAGATTGGTCCATTTCAGAATAATATATATGACTATGTTTTATAATGATTGATCATGAAAAGTGTTTCTCAAAGCTGGTGAAGGTGCAGCTAGTCTGAAGTACTTTGTAGACTGCAGGGTAGCTGGTGGATTCACTCCAGGTGGAACTAAAGTCTGATTCAACACTTGGTTATATTTCACATCATTCATCCACATCTGCAATTGAAATACTGAAGTAAAGTCCCTCAACATTGTACTTAACCACTAAGTACATTTACTCAGTCCTGTACTTAAAATACCATTTTGAAGTATTTGTACTTGAATGTTTCCATTTAATGCTTTCCTCTAAACTTCTACTTCTCTACTTTAAAGGGGAAAAGGTGTATTTTTTTAATTGACTACATTAATTGTACAGCTTTAGGTGGTATTCAGAATAATTGAAATAGTAGTTTTAGGTACAAAAAGGTGACAATATATTACAAAATGGTTTTTCTTTTCAAGTCTTTAAAAGTCAGTAATTTGTGTATCAGAACTGAAAACAGTAAATATTACTTTTGATACTTTAAGTACATTGCAATACTTCTGCACTTTTACTCAAGCGAGATTTAGAATGTCTGGCTTTTTAACTTTTAATGGAGTATTCAGTCAACATGATTCCTCATTGTGTTTAACCCCGCTGAGTCCCCACATAGGACATTTCCGTTTTTCTATATGTTTTGTGTTTGCCTTATAAATTATCCTTTATTTTCAGTATAATCAAGTTTTACACATCCCAGAAATCAGCACAACCTGATATGTGTCACTTATTAGAAACTTATATGCAATATAATATGGGATATTTGCCTTTTCTTTTAAAACGGAGCTTGAATTTTGCACTTATTTCATTAAAAAGAACTGCTAACCATAACATTGAAAAAAACATTCAACACAGACAATTGCACACATTTATTACCATTGTATCCGAACTGATTAGAAGATTCTAACTTCTTCTGTTCATTAGTTATGCCCATTCTTTTGGGCAGTGTCCATGGGCGTTCCTTTGCCAGGAATTGTCTTTTTGTTGTCAAGACTCCACATGACGATGGAAAGTTAACAAAGTTGTTTATTGCTGTTTCTGTGGTTGAAGAGGAACACCACGGCTCTGGCTGAAACCGCTGAGGAGCGATGACGCTTTGAACACGACGTGATATTGGGATCTTATTCGGGTCTCAGAGGGTTAATTCATCATTTGTTTTTAATATAAGCCTCTGTTCCTCTCTCAGGTGGCGTGGCCCGGATCTGGGGGAAACGAAAAGTTCTTCTTTGAAAATGAATCT
The DNA here is from genome assembly GCA_023974075.1 of Chaenocephalus aceratus. Lineage (NCBI taxonomy): Eukaryota > Metazoa > Chordata > Actinopteri > Perciformes > Channichthyidae > Chaenocephalus > Chaenocephalus aceratus. Next base: position 118,600 of record JAMFTG010000156.1, on the reverse strand, counting down.
GTGAGTCCACACATTCACGTTCTTTTTTAACATGAAAGTCCAAGACGCATCCACCATCTGCTTTCTAATGAAAGGCTCGGCATTCGCAAGACCGTCCTCCAGGGGTGTCAAACTCAATGTCATCACGGGCCACATTAGAATTAGGCTTGCACTCAAAGGGCCGTTGGTAACTTTAAGACAAGATAAATATACATAGATAAATATATAATATATATCAAATAATGTATTATTTTACGATATTACCTCTGCATTGGATTATTATCAGATAGGGTAATAACTTCATAATTAACTACGTGTGAAAGCAGAAGTCTAGGGCCAATAATGGCAAGTAATTGTAAGTCTCTTCAGTGCGCATCTCACAAAATGTGATGCATTGTGGGACATGTAGTATATGGGCATGTAACCTCATAATAAACGTATTATATTCTTTGCAAGCTCTTGTGGGCAACATACAATGAAGTGGCGGGCCGGATTTGGCCCCCGGGCCTTGAGTTTGACACCCCTGCCGTACTCGATAGAGGGAGAGAAATAAATGAGAGGAAACAGTCACAGCACCGCTGCAGGACGAGGTCTTTGCCTCAGACGGCTCGTGTTTTAATACTCTGTGTGTCATGTTCCAGGTGTGTATGATCTTTAACGCTGGGGAGCTGAGCCTGGTGGAGTACAGCAGCAATGAGATCCTGGGATCAGTCAGAACCGAGTTCATGAACCCTCACCTCATCAGGTAGGTACACGAATCAAACGCACCTTTTCCAAGTTAAGAGGAAAGACCTCAACAGGTTTGACTGGTTCCACAGAACAAGTAGTGAGACACATATTACTCACCTGAGAGTTTTCCTATGAATTATAATAATCAAATCAAGTTTTATTTATATAGCACATTTTTAAAACGATTTTTGGTCGAGCCAAAGTGCTGTACATGCAATAAAAACACGGCCCAGACCCTAGGGAAGTGAGTCTTTAGCTTTTTTATTCCAGTTTCAGATGCTAAAAAATGTTTTCAACAAAATGTACAAAAATACTAATCTAAGGAAAGTGTGTTGGAATTAATTAAGTCAATGTTATTAATCCCTTCTAAGCTGAATATTTTTTAAATCAAATATCAACCACATGAAAATGCTCAATTAATAAACATACAGTTTAAATGCAGTCTCTGCTAACACTTAAATAAGTCCCTGATCATTCCTTACAGACAATGTATTTCCAGCTCTGTCCACTAGAGGGCAGTATTGAGATGTGCAGAGCTCGGGGTATCTTTACATACTATTCAGAGAACTATGGAGAGAAGAGTGACACGGTTCAGGACACTCTGACTGCTCCTCGCCTCCGGCTGCAGCAGAACATCATGACCAGATGCATTCTGGGATTCAAACAGCAGCCAATTATACTGAGCTGATGCTGGATTTAAAACATGTTGAATTAGTGTACATACAGTGATGTTAGTGTAAAACCATTATTTTTTACTAAAGGTGGTGTGTGTGTGTGTGTGTGTGTGTGTGTGTGTGTGTTGTGTGTGTGTGTGTGTGTGTGTGTGTGTGTGTGTGTGTGTGTGTGTGTGTGTGTGTGTGTGTGTGTGTGTGTGTGTGTGTGTGTGTGTGTGTGTGTGTGTGTGTGTGTGTGTGTGTGTGTGTGTGTGTGTGTGTGTGTGTGTGTGTGTGTGGTGTGTGTGTGTGTGTGTGTGTGTGTGTGTGTGTGTGTGTGTGTGTGCAGTGTCCGACTAAACGAGAGGAAGCAGAGAGGAGTGGAAGACAACAAGAAGCTGGCTTATCTCATCGATATAAAGACCATCTGTATTGGTGAGGAGGTGTGGGAGTGCTAGGATGGTTATTGATCAAAAGTATCGAAAGGACTTCCATTTGAATTTACTTACATTTCTTAGCTACTTTTTCTATTTCCATTTTTTCTACTTTATACATGTACTCCACTAGAATACTATTCCTTACACTTTTTACTTCTCTAAATGTATATATTATACCTTAAAGGTCACCTATCATGCTATTTCTAGGGTGGGGTATAAAGCTTTAAAAAAACAAAAAGGAGGGGGCGGAGCTTATGCGGGACCCGGCAGCTACTGTCTAAACTAAATGCTGCCGTGATGAAACGCCATATCATAGATTATCAAGGATCTGAAACAGTCTGGAGCTCAAAGGCTTTCTCTCTTGCCGGTTATACCACAAGGTGAGTTCCTTTTTACTTCCTGCTTCTTCACACACATGCTCTCCAGTACAGGTTAGCTCTGAGTGTTAGCGATGCTAATGTAAACACCGACCATATTACGTCCAAAACAGTCGGGCATTGTTTCCGATAGCAACGTTTCTGATTGGCCCGTGGGTCCACATTTCAGATACTACGTCATATCGGACGCAAATCTGGATCAGCTCCGTTGTTCCCCGTTTTTAGAGATTTGGGTACGGAGGAAAAGAGAGAGGGTTTTGTTTTCCTGACGCTGCGTGAGTTCCCCGACACACCGGGGACACATGTTGATGTAGAAAAGACATCACAAAGTGCATTTTGCATGATAGGTCCCCTTTAAGTTACTGGTTACATTGCACATTCAGATTCATGATACATAAAATAATCAGGAAATACATTTTAAGTTGTTTTTTTTTTGACACACATATGTCTTGCCTTGTATTTAAAAGAAGAAAAAATACCCAAAAGACCCTAAAAGTTCAAATATACAACAATCACATACATTGTAAATACCAAAAGTATCATAAAGCACATATAGAATAAGGGTAGAAGTTAGATTCTGGCCTCGTGTGCTTTGGAAAAAGTTGGTCATTTAAAACCATGATTATATGTTGTATAGGATAGTGTTTAACTTTATTGATCCGCGGGGGGAAATTCACATTCCCCCAGCACTTTCTAAGCATTTAAAGTAATTAAAACGATTCCCATCGGAAGCATTAAAGTCATTAACACATTATTGCATCCGCACGGAGGATTGCATAATGGCCCACACATTATTCTGATGTACGCCGCTCGGCATAATGAGTACTTTTACTTTCTGTACTTTCTGTAAACTTTGAATGCAGTTACACTTCGGCGTGGCTTCTTTGACTGAACTGCAGTGTTTTATATTGATCCATCTGCATTCTTCCAGTGAGTGGACAGAAAGTTGACGTATCACCAGACTTATAATAAGATAACTTGATAATGACCGGCGTGTGTTGATCATCAATGAATACCTAAGTATTAAATAAGAAGGAATAATGCAGGAATGCGGTTTTCATCCTCTTAAAATGGAGATGTTCTGCTTATCCACCAGACTAAACACAACAATACGACATGTAACGATTGAACTTAACAACTGGGACGGACTTTTTTCAATTGTGAAAACACAAGTGAAAACAGTCTTTAGTTGCAGGCCTTCTAATTATAAAAGTTAAACTGGTATATGTTTTAAAGTAGATATCTCCAGGGGGTCCGCAGGTTTTAAAAAGTATTAAAAGTTGATAAATCAATTTAGCGAAAATGAAGGCTATTAAAAAATATTAAACGGCATTTCCCAAGGTGTTACATTTTGTAGCTTGTTTTCAATAAGTATCCAAATGGTCCAAAGAGGTTTTATTCTACCGTCTGCCTGAATGTAGTCATGGCGTAGGTGTGTCGTGTGATTCTGTGGAGTTTATTGATGGCATCCCGTTGGGTTTGACGTCATCTGAACAGGACGTCGCACGCTCACTGCCTGATAGCGCGAAGATCCGTTTACGCCGTTATCGTTATGGGGAAATGCAAGTCTGCGTCCAAATGGTTGGAAGATAAGGAGGAAGGACAATCCATACTGTATATATTCAATGTGAGGTAAAGTGTGTCGCCATGGTAACCGATTAGAACTCAAAGTGGCGATGAGGTCTTAAAATGTATGGAAAGGGTCCAAAGATCCAAAAATACTTAAAGTTCCAAAAATACTTAAACTTCCAAATATACTTAAAGATCCAAAAATACTTAAAGATCCAAAAATACTTAAAGTTCAAAAAATACCGCAAATTCCAAAATACTTAAAGTTCCAAAAATACCGTAAATTCCAAAAATACTTAAAGATCCAAATATACTTAAAGTTCCAAATATACTTAAAGTTCCAAATATACTTAAAGATCCAAATATACTTAAACTTCCAAAAATACCGCAAATGGTTGGAAGATAAGGAGGAAGGACAATCAATACTGTATATAGTAAATGTGAGGTGAAGTGTGTCGCTAAGGTAACCGGTTAGAACTCCAAGTGGCGATGAGGTCTTAAAATGTACGGAAAGGGTCTTTAAAGGGTCTTAAAAGGTCTGACTTCAGGACTCCTGCATACACCCAGTGTTATAAAGTCACTGACTGATTACCAGGATAAAAGTCCAATTCTAGCCACATGCGTTGTGACACTGGCCGTCTCTCTGCTGCTCAGCTAACCTGACGTTTCTCCTCTCAGTGGACTTGGCCGGAGGCTACAATCTGGGAACCATCAACCAAAACTCCAAGATCGACTGGCTGGAGCTGAACGAGACCGGACGCAAGCTGCTGTTCAGGGACAAGAAGCTGAGGGTGAGGATAAAACCGTCCCGAGGGAGCGAACGAGAGGAAGCAGTGAGAGGGAAGCCTGAAGGCAGAGGGGACGGATGATGGTTCGGATCATGATTAGTGAAGTCGAGTGGAAAAATGTCCAACTAAAGTTATAGGAACGTCCATCAGCCAGATAAATGTCTTGTGGCTTCTTGTGGTCATCCAGGTGATGAAATGGTGTTTCAGAATACATGTGGATGCACTTTGCCACAGGGGGAGGCATGAGAAGTCTCAGGAGAACTTCACTTTCAACCCATCTATGTCCAAGCACACAGTTGAATTGGAATTTCTGAGGAGCTGCTTTTACCATTGAATCAGTGACAAGGAGGCAAATAGCAAGGTTAACAGCAGAGAAAAGAAGGGTTGGTTTTCATCCTCTCAGGCAAGGACTCCCAACATGTTGGCTTGTGCCCTTTTTAAACAAAGCAATGTCTACTTTTCATTGGTTTGTTTGAACTCACTTCCATTTCTCCAGCGCTGAGATGATCAGTGTTTTTAAGGAGCTGTGTGCAGGACGACAGTCGGACAGCTGCTGGCCGGTTGCCCTGTGGCGACAAAGCAGCTAGATGTGTAAGCCCTGGGGCGACGACACGGAGAGCTCTGTAATTGGCAGTCGCTCAGTGTCTTCACATTTCTCTGCACTCTGATTTTTTATTAATTTATAGATCTGTGTGTGTGTGTGTGTGTGTGTGTGTGTGTGTGTGTGTGTGTGTTTTAAGAGCCCAGTCTGCTCTGATTGGTTAGCTGGCCGGCTCTGTTGTGATTGGTCTACCGCTTTGAGATGTCCCGCCCCTTAGCCTATCACGTACAATATGTTGGCGCGCTAGCCAATAGGAGCGTGACTGTTACATAGTGATGTCATTAGGTTCCAGAATAAAACAAAGTAGTCCAATTGAGGCGTTTCAAGCAGGAGGGGGGGATAGAAACTCTGGAGGGAGACTTTGCAGACCATTTACATGCACTAAAACGTATATAACACACTACAGGAAAGGGAGAAACGTTCTTCAACGACCTGAAAAGCATTTATACTGTTACTCATTTTTGGATATTCACATTTATTGCACATATTTCCACCATCAACAAAGAAAGTCAAGTTTGCATAAGAAATGTTTCTGTAATTGAAACTCACTTCCTAGGGAACGTATCAACAGGCGGTCGATCCTCACTGCATTAAAACGACCAGCAGAGCTCCAGGGTGAAACTATAGACGAGGCTTTATTGAAAATGGTGGGGGGGAAGATATTAAAGAAGCTGATTACAGCAGCGGGCGGTCTCTCCACACACACACACACACACACACACACACACACACACACACACACACACACACACACACACACACACACACCACACACACACACACACACACACACACACACACACACACACACACACACACACACACACACACCGAGTGCTGTGGGAGCCGCTGTATCTTATAGAATCTACATAATCTCGGCTCATCAGGAGGATAGTGGAATAGATTGCAGCGTGAGGACTCACCGGGAGCTGCTGGGAGTTAATCAACTTTTTTTTGTACTTGTACTATTCTATGTGAACTTCAACTTTACAAGAGAGGGGGTTGGAAAGAAAGGACACTGTACTTTTTACTACAGAATCTGCCTATCCAGAAACACAGTGGAATACTGGCTCTTACATTATATATATTATCTGTCAGTGAACTCTAAAGGCTCTCTAATATTCAAATGGGTAAAAGCCAATACACTAATTAGCTTTTCTTACAGAGCGGCAACCATGGCAACCATGCGCGGGAAGTCTTCTTCGCTGCTTTTGGTGTATTTTGCGGCAGAAGTACAGCACTACTTACAGGCCCGGCATATGTACTACAGTGCTTTTGAGCGGTCTCGTGTTCTCCAAGCCCCCAGGAAGTGCGCCGGGCTCTGAGGAAAATATTCGCAGTGGCCAAACGGCGGGTACTACACTTCCGTATCAGTCGCTGGGCCCGGAAACACTTTTTTCCCATTGACTTACATGGGGAAAGAGACGTCTGTAAATCGTTGGATAATTTTTTTTAAACTAGATAAACTACCCAGTATGAACGTTTGTATAGCCCTTATTAAAAACATTCCGTCCTCAAGTTGTAAAATGTGCTAATAACGTAATTCTGAGAGTTATTTTCCTCGACATTATGAACGCGCATCTAACCCACGGGACCGCGCTGCCCGGCACGTTCATGTGACGTGTTCAGCACTACATGAGGTTTGCCTTTACCCATGAAGGCACAATAATAATGGATTATATGATTATATGAATACTTTCGTGACGTTTCGCTCTCTCAAAAGTTGGGCCATTTTGTCTTCATGCGCCAATGAGCAACTGTCATAGGAATGAACGAGGCCCCGCCTCCCACGCTGTATCCAGTTCTTATTAAACATCCATGGTGTGAACGGGCACGTTTCTGGTGCCTATTGCGTGTGGACGGAAGGCTTTTTTGATATCGAATTCGGTTCGTTTGCGTTCTCGTGTGGCTCCAGTCTAAGAGGTGAAGATTGATCATCTCTGTTGAATCAACGTGAAACTGGCAGCTATGTTTTTGTATGTGATGGCTAGCTGACGGAGATAATGACTAAAAGTGGAACTTGAATGTTCGTTGTGCTGCAGGAGTTACATTTATGCATTTTATTCAAACCGATTAACGGGAAAGTATTGTCTCATACTGCTGTAAAGTACTAAAACAACGTGTTATATTGAGTAACTAGACGAGCATTCGGAGAGCGCTGATTCGAGTCTTTCCATTGGCTGTTTCGGTAAGTGAAAAAAATTGGTAGAACATCGCCTAAATGACTGGGTTCTTTGCTGGCCCTTGCTTTACACCTAGTTTCACGAAACAAGGGCCAGTATATGTTCCATAAACCCATCGGCAGAAAGTAAGATAGCAGAAAACATAAATGCCTTGGCAGATTGAATTATTCTAGGCCATATCGACCCCACTGACTTTCCATTTCTGTTCCGATTGTGAAAGAGGAATCAAACGTTAAAAATGGTGTGAAACCTTGCATCGTCTAGATATTCTCTCACAGATTAGAAAAACAAGCTACCGCACGTTGACTTATTTGCCTCCTCCTTCCTCCTCAGCTCCACCTGTACGACATCGAGACGAGTGTGAAGACCACGCTGCTGAGTTTCTGCTCGTACGTGCAGTGGGTTCCCGGCAGTGATGTGGTGGTGGCTCAGAACCGAGGGGAACCTGTGCGTCTGGTACAGCATCGACAGCCCCGAGAGCATCACCATGTTCCCCATCAAGGTCCGGCTCTGGGTCTCATGGACACACGATTACTGTGGTCCATCACACACACACACACACACACACACACACACACACACACACACACACACACACACACACACACACACACACACACACACACACACACACACACACACACACACACACACACACACACACACACACACACACACACCACACACACACACACACACACACACACACACACACACACACACACCACACACACACACACCACACACACACACACACACACACACACACACACATACCATGTATACATCACTTCAGGGGACATTACATTGACTTACATGCATTTCCTGTAGACTTATCCTAACCTTAACCATAACCAACACATGCCTAACCCTAACCCTAACCAAGTCTTCACCCTAAAATTAATGATCCCCCTTATGGGGACCTCCAATTTGTCCCCATAAGGGAGGCGAGTCCCCACACGTGACTATGTAAACAGATTGTAGGTCCCCACAAGTATTGTAATGCTAGTCCACACACACACACACACCCACACCCACACACACACACACACACACACACACACACACACACACACACACACACACACACACACACACACTCAGGTTTAGTGTTTTGTTCTGTTATAACGCCTCGTGCGGAATGCTTTGGCAATACTATGTTTACAATGTGGTCATGCCAATAAAGCCCCTTTGTATTGTATTGTAATTTGGCTTCGCTTCTGTTTTTAGGGAGACATCGTGGATCTGGAGAGAGTGGACGGGAAGACAGATGTGATCGTGATGGAGGGCGTGAGCACGGTGACGTACACGCTGGACGAAGGCCTCATCGAGTTTGGAACGGCCATCGATGACGGGAACTACGACAGGTACGATGAGACTTTCCTGGCAGAATCTAGACGTGCATACAGCGTGGAGTTGAGCATGCATCCGGCGCCTCGCTGCTCTGCTGGGTCAGAGTCCCAGTGACAGCAGGGTAATCGGAACAGGCCAGATGTCCTTTTGTCCCGCAGCTTCCTGCAGATCTTCTCGAGGGTTTCCTCAGGGCCAGCTGGGAGGCGAAGTCTCATTCAGAGTGTCGTGATGCGAACACCTCAAAGTGATCAGATCTTTGAAACTGACCTCTCTTAGTTTGGAGGAGCAGCAGCTGATCTCTTCAGCTCTGAACTCATATCAAGTGAGACCAGCCTCCTATGAAGCAGCATTTCTGTGTCTTATACTTGTGTTTCTGTTAAAAGATTGACCATAACGGCACGTCCACACAGCGGCGTTGGAAGCCTCTTCACTTTGAATGGGGTGACGTCACTTTTCGCCGAACTGCATTGTGGGAAGCAGAGCGGAGCTTTCCTGGCGTTTCAGGCTGCAAAAGTTGAGCAATGTTCAACTTTTGAAGCTTCTGAAGCTTTCGGTGGAAGCATCAGCCAATCAAATCATATGCCAGTACAAGCTCTAGCCAATCAAACCCCTGCTTGTGTGTCAGGGGCGGGAGATTCATGTGATTGGTTGTTGGTCGAGCTTCAGACACGCCCAGCTCCAAGCTTTTTTTGAAGCTGTAGTGTGGACGGGCCGTAAGAAGGGCTGCACGATATATGGTGTCGTGACGATAACCGCTATATTCGAATGCGCGATATTCACATAGCAGGACGTGAAGATTTTTTTTGTTTTAAATCTTTATTTAAAAAAAAAATAAATGTATGACTTGCGATATTAAGCAGGTAAATTAACACAAACACGTCTTGTTACAATTATTTTGCTGCTTGCTACAAAAGGGAAACTCGTGCTGCTCACATGTCAGGAGTACTTGAGTGAGTGACAGCAAACCACCGATCACAATAAAATCTCCAAAGCAAACGGACCCCGTGATTAAAGGTAGAAACACTGAATAAAGTCGTTTCATGTGTTTCTCCAGTTCGACGATGCTAACCGAGTTAGCTCAGCTTGTTGCTCTGATAACTTCAGATCCAGACGTCCGTGACTAAAATCCTTCATCCGGTTAAATATAGTTAAAATAATACCCATTGTATATCATTAAAGTTCAAGAAAGGATGGTTTGTGGACAAAAAAAACTGTCTTTTCTTCAATTCCTGTATGTTTTCATATCGCAATATATATCGCAGGGGGGGGGGGGAATCGCAATGTCAGTTTTTTCCAATATCGTGCAGCCCATAAGTCAGAGAGGGCATCCTTACAAGTGTTAAAGGCATTGAATTCAGCTTTCTGTAGGCAGCAATGTTAGTAATACAATGTTGTTTCTGTTTTATATTACATTTCGAGCTGTCGGGGGATGTTACACCTTAAAGAGGGATAGTCATAAGAGGGTATCTTACAACGAATTAGGCATTGTAACAAATTATATTACAGAGCCGTAGGAGGGGATAACATTTATTAAAAAGGTTTTAAATGTAATCGAATTTGCTGGAGAGACCCTGCAGGGGAAAAGACTGATTGAGGAAGCAAGAGTTTTGTCTCTGACTTCAACGCGATGGTACTAAGAACATTTATCTCACATTTGTAATTATATATAGCTCTCTTGTCCCTAACAACACAACTAACAACTGCATTCTTTTAGCAACTGTATTTTTATATTTGTCATCACACTGCATCTGCAAAACGAAAAGTAAAATTGTTTGTTTTTTGGTTTTATTGCCTGAATCTTTTTAACAGCTTTTTGTGTGTGTGTGTGTGTGTGTGTGTGTGGTGTGTGTGTGTTTTGACAGAGCCACAGCATTCCTGGAGACTCTGGAGATGTCGCCAGAGACTGAAGCCATGTGGAAGACGCTCAGCAAGCTGGCTCTGGAGGGTCAGCAGCTGCACATCGCAGAAAGGTCGGCACTCACACACAGATACAGAGATACACACACACACACACACACACACACACACACGCACACACACAACCTTGCAAGCTAATGTCTGTGTCTCTGAGTTAATTACATTCTTTATCAGTCTTCATTGTAAGTAGGACTTATCTTTGTGACCGAGGAGAAGGAAACAACAAGGGCACCTTGGTTACCTGGAATGGACACACACACACACACACACACACACACACACACACACACACACACACACCACACACACACACACACACACACACACACACTGTGTCCCTGCCTGACCTCCCTCTCTAACTTCATTAATCATCAAAGACATTTTATTTAATCATAAGCATTTCCTCTCTCCCCCCCCCCCCCCCCCTCCACTCCATCTTTATTTCTCTCTGTTTCGGGAAACTTTTCAAATTTGAATTCCCCGTCATTAATAATGCATATGCTGTTCGTTAGGCCTCGGCTTGCTTTGCATAAATCCTGAAATTGGGCGAAGAAACGGTTTTGTCTGCGCTGGTTAATGTTAATGAGGGAGAGTCAGACTTTTCTTTTTTTTACTTTTCTCTTTCTTTCATGACTTGTTCGTTAATCTGATGCAAGTGTTCGGAGAGAGTTGGTGACAACGTGTCCGGATGCTCAGACCCGCCCTCTCATTCATCAGCCCGCAGACTGCAGCCAATTAAACAGAAGCTCTCGTTTGTTTCTGTGCATTAAGCAGTTTTCTACGGCTCTGACCTCCCGGTGCCTCCCTCTCCTTACTCACCGTTTCTCTGTGGTTCACACTTGCTGTCTTTTTGCTTTCCCTCATGTTCTCTAGGTGTTTTGCTGCGTTGGGGGACGTCTCGACTGTGCGTTTCCTCCACCAAACGAACCAGATTGCCGACAAAGTTTCACATGAAATGGTGGGTTTCATATAAACACGGATATCTCCACGCCGACCAGATACGTATAAAACAAACAAAGAATTTTGACTTACATTGTAAGACAGCTAAATATCAGCTTTGGTGGAACAGTTCCTCCAATTCGTTACTATGCGTAAGAATAGCAATAAGCGAGTGGACACATTCCTGCAAGTAATGGAATAGCATTCAAAATCTAACTAAAGTAAAAATAAAAGAGTGTTTGCATTAGAAAATACTTAAAGTACCCCCAACGTATTCACAATGCGGAACTAGAGTGAATGCACTTTCCCACAATTCACCACTGTCATTTAAAATTGGTATTCAATGGCTGTTTGGATATTTTTAACACAGCAATATCTGATATATATAAATATATACATTTATTTTTGGATTGATATTTCTTATGGTGTAAGAGAGAAACTCAAACAAACAATTATCAGAAGGAATTACATTTTTTTAACACCGTACTGTGTGTGTGTGTGTGTGTGTGTGTGTGTGTGTGTGTGTGTGGCCTAGCATTACTATACACTAGCACTTGAAATACTTGGCTCTATGAAACCTGATGTACTTATATGATTCTGTTTTCTTCAAGGTTGTGTCTTCCTGGTCGAATGCACTTATTGTAAGTCGCTTTGGATAAAAGCCTCAGCTAAATGTAATGTAATGTAATATACTTGTGGGGACCTAAATCTGTTTACATAGTCACGTGTGGGGACTCGCCGCCCTTATGGGGACAAAATGGAGGTCACCATGAGGGGGATCATTAATTTTAGGGTGAAGACTTGGTTAGGGTTAGGCATGTGTTGGTTAGGGTTAAGGTTAGGATAAGTCTCCAGGAAATGCATGTAAGTCAATGTAATGTCTGTGTGTGTGTGTGTGTGTGTGTGTGTGTGTGTGTGTGTGTGTGTGTGTGTGTGTGTGTGTGTGTGTGTGTGTGTGTGTGTGTGTGTGTGTGTGTGTGTGTGTGTGTGTGTGTGTGTGTGTGTGTGTGTGTGTGTGTGTGTGTGTGTGTGTGTGTGTGTGTGTGTGTGTGTGTGTGTGTGTGTGTGTGTGTGTGTGTGTGTGTGTGTGTGTGTGTGTGTGTGTGTGTGTTGTGTGTGTGTGTGTGTGTGTGTGTGTGTGTGTGTGTGTGTGTGTGTGTGTGTGTGTGTGTGTGTCAGGGTGGAGATGGAACAGAGTTCTTTCAGGTCCGAGCGCACGTCGCCATGCTGGATAAGAACTTCAAACTGGCTGAGATGCACTACATGGAGCAGGTCGGTGACGCACTTTCTTACAATCTGTCTATTATTTTATGAACTTAAAAATGAGTATGGATTGATTTTACAACAAACCAAAAACTCCTCTCAAACCAGTAGTGTTTTTTCCTGCCGCATATCAACTGTCGAGATTCCAGATGCTTGTTTTATGTTCAATGATTATAGTGTAGCAATGAATCCCGGGCACACACCTGAGTATAGATTACGAGCCATAGCATTGCATCAGCTTCACACCGGCACACGCTCTCAAATCCTATCACCTCTTTTGCTGTCTCTGCAGAACTCCATCGATGAAGCCATAGAGATGTACCAGGAGCTCCACATGTGGGACGACTGCATCGCTGTTGCTGAAGCCAAGGTAGCAACAAACCCACTCGATGTATACTAACACAAATAGAACGTAGCATTTTACCCCAGGGTGGTCTGTTGTTGCATTCTGTGAGCTTTCTGTGTCATTCGGACAGTGTCTTCTGGGTAACCTTACATGTAAGTTAAGTTCTTAACACATTCTTCTCAGTGCTCACTTTATCCCTAAAAAGCCTTAGGGCCAAATGCATGCACACTGAGTTTCCAGTCGGGCTGCACCGTCAGAAACAAAAGGACTAATTGTGATGAACTGATATTGCAATAGAGAACCACAGGGTCCTAAACCCCGGAAGTAAGTTATAATTTCACCACTTCCGGTTCCTTCGACAAAACGCAAAGCCATCTCTCCGTAAGGTTTTGGAAAATATCTGGAACTAAGGTCTGTGGTCGAGACGCATCGAAGAGACGGATCACGTTTTGTTCTACGACATTAAATCCATCAGCAGTGGTGATTTCTGAAGAGTTGACGTGTCTGAGAAACGATGGTTGTTACCGAGTGGCTGAATATGGATCTTGGCGTGACGTTGACCCTGCTGTAGTTCCTTTATAGCATAACGTTAGCATTTTGCTTCTGGCGACTAGATTTACGATTAGAAAATGATAAAAGTAGACATGTGGAGATTATCCGGCTGAACAAACGTGATCCGTCTCTTCAATGTGTTTCAACCACAGACCTGATTTCCAGCTATCTTCTAAAACCCTATGGAGAAATTGCATTGCGTTTTGGCGAAGGAACCGGAAGGAGTTTACTTCCGGGTTTTAGGACGCTTCACGGTGGCACTCTGTTGAGATATGAGTCACGATATTAGAGGGAATACCGTACTTTTCGGACTATAAGCCGCGACTTTTCCCCCCATTTTTTGTGTACAGCTAACGGCCACTAGGGAACCTCCTAAAACTATGGATTTTACAGCAGGAAAGCTGGAGGCCGGAAAAGAGTGAGACAGGTCGCGCGGCAAAGTAAAAGTGGAACCGAGAGACAGAACGAGAGCAAGACAGACGGACAATTTAGCTGCTGCGGCTTATATGCAGGTGCGCTTTATAGTCCGAAAAGTACGGTAATCTTTTTTGTCTTAAAAGATATATGAAAAGTAATCTGTACCAAACAAAAGATACTTATAAGTCATGCAGTATCACAATACTTAATGCAAAATAATATAAACCACATTTTGCATTAAACATGTTTTTGCACGTTCTGCGGTTTTAATGTCAAAGATTCATGTTGCGATTTCGATATATCGCGATACAGCCTAAAAATATCAAGATATTATTTATACTCCATATCGCCCAGCCCTAGTATATGATTATGGAACATAGCATAGTATATCTTATCATTACTGTACCTAAGCAAGCACCTTCAAATTCATTATTTCCAATTAAGATTCCAACTCCAGTTCTTAATTTGCACTACATTTAGTCAAAGTCAAAAGTCAAGTCAAGTCAACTTTATTGTCGATCTTTCAGTTTGTGTGTACAGACGGAGAGATCCAAATACCGTTTCCCACAATCCCAAATACAAAAATACAAACGTATATAAAAAACCTTATATAACAAAGAAATAACTTTACTCTCGACCCTTAATGACTGTCAGGGCCACCCGGAGCTGGACAGCCTGCGTGGAAACTACTACCAGTGGTTAACGGAGACGGGTCAGGACGAGAAGGCGGGGGAGGTGAAGGAGAGCGAGGCAGACTTCCAGGGAGCCATCAACCTCTACCTGAAGGCCGGACTCCCTGCTAAAGCCGCCCGTCTGGCCATCAGCCGCCCGGAGATCAACAGCAACAACGACACGGTCGGCCGCATCGCAGCCAGCCTCATCAAGGGAGAGTTCTACGAGAGGGTGAGTGGATTCAACTATTATTATTATGTATTTATTTCAACAAGGACCATGCATACAAATATATTCATCTTAGAAAATATGTTTTTGGGATTGTGAGAAAAAGTCATAATTTTGACTGATTTTGAGAAAAAGTCATAATTTTGACTAATTTAGAGGAAAGTAAGATTTTTGCCATTCTGAGAAAAAGTCAGGATTTTGAGACAAATTCAGAATTTTGAGGAAAAGAAATCTGAATTTTGAGATATTAAGAAAAGTCAGAATTTGAGAAAAATTAAGGATTTTCAGAAAAAAAGCCACATTTTTTTAGAAAAAAAACAGTATTTTGTTCATGACATGATGTAATTACCCACAAGAACCGCTATTCCTCCATCTTGTGACCGTGTGACTCCCTCTCTTGGATATCAGCATGTGAAGGACACTGCTCAGGAACTAGTTGATGCTCTGTATGTGATGACTACTTCCATTCTGGAGAGGATCACAAATACATGGATCCTGAGATTGAAGCTCAAGCCGGTGACGAGTGATTATTAACATTTTTAAGTATTTAGAAAAAGACAGAATTTTGAGAAAAAATCAGAAATTTGAGAAAAAGTCAACATTTTGAGAAAAAGTCAACATTTTGAGATTCTGAGAAAAAGTCATAATTTTGACTAATTTTGAGAAAAAGTCAGAATTTCCCGATTTTCAGAAAAAAAAGCCACATTTAAAAAAAAAAGCTCTTGTACATTGAAGGATGTATGATTACCTAGAACCGGCATTCCTCCATCTTGTGACTGTGTGACTCCCTCTCTTGGATATCAGCATGTGAAGGACACTGTTCAGAAACTAGTTGATGCTCTGTATGTGATGACTCCTTCCATTCTGAGGCTGAAGCTCAAGCCGGGGACGAGTGAGAAGAGAAGATATTAGTTATGCCAGATTTGAGCTAATAGCTCAGCTGCAGTTACATAATCTCTAGCACACAAACAATTATAAAACATGATTTAAGTACAGGTCAATACAATCGTATCTATCTTTACCTACCCTTTTATTACTACTACTTTTAAATCCAGGCTGAAGACTTTTCTTTTTGTCGCTGCTTTTAATTGAACTATTCATATCTTAAACTGCACTGTAACTTTTATCCATGTATTTTTCCTTAATGTTTATTTTATTAGCTTTTCTTTTTAATGCTTAATGTCTTTCATTTTTTTTTGTAAAGCACTTTGGATTGCCTTGCGTTGAAAAGTGCTATATAAATAAACTTGCCTTGCCTTTATTATTGTAGAACTGGTCAAAGCTGCCTATACTGGATTCCCACCTCTCCTCCTCACAAAAGCCAGTAGAGGAGCGACATCCACATTCTGTATTTTGTGTTTTTCAATATTGCCCTCTGTCTCCCTCCATCTGTCTGTTGTTTCTTCTTCTGTAGTTGTTTGTCTTCTCCTTCAGCCATCTGTGTTTGTGTAGCAGGTGGGAAAGAGAGAAGGAAACTTCACAGCAAAGTGTGTCGCTGTGTCCTGATGGTGTAGAGTTTCGTCAGTTTAGATGCTTAAAGGTTGATATTGGTGCTCGGAGTGTGGCGTAAGGGAGAGCACCAACAATGTTTCTTAATGAGCCTCATTTTGTTCACCTTAGCATTTGGAACTGAGGGACATGAGAACTAGAGTTTGTGTCACTGTGTCCTCACGCTTTTTTAACCGGCTAGTTTCCCTTTCTAACAACCCTGACCTAGCAATTGATGAATGTGTCTTAATAACTCAATATTCTACGATTTCTCAACAGGCAGGAGATCTATATGAGAAGATCAGAAACAACCAGAGAGCGTTGGAGTGCTACGTCAAAGGAGAGGCCTTCAGGAAAGGTGAATCGATAACATTTAGATTTGCTATAAACCGTTCAAATGTGTTTGTTTAGAGATAAATGCTATTTCCTTAGCATTTAGCATGAACAATTCTAGGACATTTTGAATAAGCACACGTGGTAGAAGCAGTAGTTCAAGAAGTACTCAAATCCTTTACTCAAAGGTCACCTATCGTGCTATTTTTCTCATATCCCTCTATTTCACTTCCTGTTTCAAAAGTGCTGATTTGGGGGATAAAGCTTTAAAAAAATAATAAAATGTATATGAAAAAAAGGAGGGGGCGGAGCTTATGCGGGACCCGGCAGCTACTGTCTAAACTAAATGCTGCCGTGATGAAACGCCATATCATGGATTATCAAGGATCCTCTCTTAAACAGTCTGGAGCTCAAAGGCTTTCTCTCTTGCCGGTTATACCACAAGGTGAGTTCCTTTCTACTTCCTGCTTCTTCACACACATGCTCTCCAGCACAGGTTAGCTCTGAGTGTTAGCGATGCTAATGTGAACACCGACCATATTACGTCCAAAACAGTCGGGCATTGTTTCTGATAGCAACGTTTCTGATTGGGCCGTGGGTCCACATTTCAGATGTTACGTCATATCGGACGCAAATCTGGATCTTTTCGTAGATTTGGGTACGGAGGAAAAGAGAGGGTTTTGTTTTCTGACGCTGCGTGAGTTCCCCGACACACCGGGGACACATATTGATGTATAAAAGACATAACAAAGTGCATTTTGCATGATAGGTCCCCTTTAACTACAAGTAGAAATACTATAGTCTTAAAATACGCAATTACCAGGAAAAGTTCTGAATTGAAAATGTTTTTAAGTAGGAGTACACAAGTATTTTCAGCAAAATGTACTTCAGTTTTCAAAGTAGAGGTAAATAGTATAGAGCATATTACATTCCACCACTAACGTAACTTAAATTAGATGTATGTTATTGAGGTAAGTGCAGGTGTACGGTTTGTTAAAATAAAGTTTGTGCTTCCTGTAGCGGTGGAGCTGGCTCGCCTCGCCTTCCCTGCTGAGGTGGTGAAACTGGAGGAGAACTGGGGAGATTACCTCGTCCAGCAGAAGCAGATGGACGCCGCCATCAACCACTTCATTGAAGCAGGGTATGAAGAGGGATGAGACACAGATTTGGGCAGATGGAGAAGAGGAAAGATGACACATAATGAAAACAGACAGCCAAAGGTTCTTTAAATCATCACCAGGACCATAATAGACATCTTTAAACATGATTTTATTTTTCCCAGAAATCTAAATAAAGACAGGTTACCAATTTGAAAGCATCTGAAGCTGAAAATCTGTGGCAGGCTAAAACTCTCCGCAGAAACAAAGGTTTTAAAACTATTACTGCCAAAACTACTGCCAGTAATTCCTCCTGCCAGTAAACATGCAAAGTGTGCCTCAGTCTTACCAACATTATTTGCTTTACCTTACATTTAAACCAAAGTTGATTGACTTTGAATGTGGCTTTGTTGGTGGTTACACACATCATCTTAATGTCCAAGTTAATGCTCATATATGAAATGTAATGGATACAAGCGAAGCTTAACTTCTATCTGTTGACTTTGTACTCCTAGCTGCTCGCTGAAAGCCATCGAGGCGGCCATCGCAGCTCGTCAGTGGAAGAAAGCCGTCCACATCCTGGAGCTACAGGAGGATCCATCTGCAGGGAAATACTACGTGAAGATAGCTCAGTACTACGCCTCCATGCAGGAGTATGAGGTGAGAGGGGAGGGGGGTCCTGTGAGATACTGTGGGGGGTTGAACGTTGTGCTCTGAGTGTTAGCGATGCTAATGTAAACAAAGACCATATTACGTCCAAAACAGTCGGGCATTGTTTCTGACAGCAACGTTTCTGATTGGCCCGTGGGTCCACATTTCAGATATTACGTCATATCGGACGTACATCTGGATCAGCTCCGTTGTTCCCCGTTTTTAGAGATTTGGGTACGGAGGAAAAGAGAGAGGGTTTTATTTCCTGACGCTGCGTGAGTTCCCCGACACACCGGGGACACATGTTGATGTATAACAGACAACACAAAGTGCATTTTGCATCATAGGTCCCCTTTAAAAATACTGTCCAAGCCGGTGTGTGGTCAGGCGAGCAACTGAGTTTCGTTTTGCTCCCTGAACACAACACCGGACAGTCAGATGGGAGCAGCCAGAGGGGAAGCTAAAGTTGACACTGACATTTTGCCACGTCAATTATTTTGTGCACACCTCTCCACAATACGTGACTCAGCCAACCTTCTACACATTTCAACCATCAACTCGGAGCCCAGGAACAGCTTCAGTCCAGTCTCCAGGGAGCGGCGTGGGCAGTCTTTGGCACTAATGACCAGTTGGACGGTTGTAACATTCGATTTAATAGCTGCATAAACACCAGCAATACAGGAAGTGTTGGAAAGCGGAGAAGAGGAAGAGAGATCTGGATTGAACACAGAGAAAAGGGGAACATAAGAGCGCTGATGATGATGGTGATGGTGAAGCACAGCGGGCTGGGCTCGTTCTGATGAGCTCAGCTGAGCCAAGCAGCCTCCACAGACTGCCAGCCTCCAGAAATAGAAGGCCATCTCACTCTGTTTGCTCTATGGGCACATTCACAGGAAGTAATTAAGATAACAAGCTCTTTGCTTTCCAACTCGTGGAAGTTGCAGGAAAGTATAATTCACTGCAAACTAAAACAATGAAGGGAGCTCACGCCTGGGATTTCAATACAGACACTCATCCCCAGAAATACAACGACTCACCGTTTTCTAATCGGAATGAACCGGCACATATATGATTCAATTGTGTGAGAACGGGTTCAACGGAAAGTACCTTTTGCCTTTTACCGAGCAAACATCCTTTCACATCCTTCTGTCGGGGTTTCAGCAAGAAGTTGGATCCACAAGCAGGAAAAGAGGGTTTGTAGATGAAGCTCAGCGCAAGTTCTTTCAGGAAGACTGGGGTGTTTCTCCATGTCGAGTAAAGCTGCTCCAGAGCCACTATTTCAAGCATGCTACGTCATCGAGTGCCGCCGAAGGACTGTTCCAATGTCCAGCATACTTGGAAATCTACCGAGCCCGGCGTACTTCGTTTGGAGAAATGTCGAGGCTGCACATGTGTAGACTCCGCGGTCTCAAAATCCCCACAATGCTTTGCGCACGGACCAATGTAAGGCGGGGCCTCTCATATGACGCACACCTGCACACTTGCTAGCCTGTTCCACTCTTCGTTTTCCGAATGCCACGAAGTATTCTTGCCTCGCTTCAGAAGCAAGACGCTCGGAAGACATGTGCTACCAAGCAAGCGTACTCGAGATTGAGAACCCTGGGTATATATTAGTGATGTAACGATACCAAAAACTCACGGTACGATAATATCGCGATAAAAAGTCCACGGTACGATATTTATCGCGATATTGAAAAATAAAGGAAAAAAATGTGAATTATTTTTATTTATTTTTTACTTGAATTTGTTTCTTCTTTAATAAATAATAAATCTGATTTGTACAGTATTTTAGTAGGATAGTAGTATTTTAAAGTGTCAACAATATAATAATCAGACCCGGCAATAGAATAAATTAAGTAAAGTGTTACGAGGGGTTTCTATCCGGTGTCCCTTCCAAAATAATGCAACGTATGAAATTGCATGAAGAGATCTTGTGATGTTCAGATGTGTCTTATATTTCCTAAGTGTGTATGGTGTGTGTGTGAATGTCCTGCAGGTGGCAGAGCAGCTGTTTGTGAAAGGAGGTCACATCAAAGACGCCATAGACATGTTCACCACTGCCGGGCGCTGGGAGGAGGCTCATAAGGTCAGTGAACACCACACAAAGAAGTGTGTGAAGGAACGTGACGGCAATATGCATTCATGTGGTGAGAACATTTCAATTCTAATTATATATGATTTACAATTTGACTTTCTGAAAGCTAAAATGTAAAGGTTTTTATAAGTGGAATAACACATTTGACTAGTATTAATTGATCACATGGATAACCCTGATGCATTTTGTTCTGTATATGGAGGCCTCTGATAAAGATCGGAGGAATTAAATAAAGCTGTTGTTGTTGTTGTTGTTGTTGTTGCAGTTGGCGGTGACGTGCATGACGGAGGAGGAGGTGATGGCTCTGTACATCAGCAGAGCTCAGGAGCTGGAGAGGGATCTGAAGTTCAAGGAGGCCGAGAGGTAAAAACAGATTTATCTTTAGGAGTCGTCGGCTCCCGGGTGCACGGAGATAGAACGAGGCAGAGTGAGACAACTCTGAGGCGGGAAGGACAATAACGGCAAGGACAATATTGACGTTTCAACAGTATTTGACCTTTGACAGATGGAAGTCAAATGTAACATACAGGGAAGTCTTTAAAAATAAAGTGTGTGTGTGTGTGTGTACTAGCATTACTATACTTGTGGGGACCTACATCTGTATACACAGTCACGTGTGGGGACTCGCCTCCCTTATGGGGACAAATTGGAGGTCCCCATAAGGGGATCATTAATTTTAGGGTGAAGACTTGGTTAGGGTAAGGGTAAGGATAAGTCTCCAGGAAATGCATGTAAGTCAATATAATGTCCCCTGAGTGGTGTGTGTGTGTGTGTGTGTGTGTGTGTGTGTGTGTGTGTGTGTGTGTGTGTGTGTGTGTGTGTGTGTGTGTGTGTGTGTGTGTGTGTGTGTGTGTGTGTGTGTGTGTGTGTGTGTGTGTGTGTGTGTGTGTGTGTGTGTGTGTGTGTGTGTGTGTGTGTGTGTGTGTGTGTGTGTGTGTGTGTGTGTGTGTGTGTGTGTGTGTGTGTGTGTGTGTGTGTGTGTGTGTGTGTGTGTGTGTGTGTGTGTGTGTGTGTGTGTGTGTTTGTGTGTAGGTTGTTTGCCACAGTGACGCAGCCTGACCTGGCCATCACCATGTACAAGAAGAACCGGATGTTTGACGATGTGATTCGCCTCGTGGCCAAACATCACCCCGACCTGCTGACAGAGACTCACCTGCACCTCGCCAAGGTACTTTATGTCAGCGGCCATTTCTAGAAATCACACAATCGAGCCGGGTCATGATCTTTGGAAAGAGACAATGCTGTTGAGTTTGAAGGTCACCTATACTTTTCCACGTCTCTTCTACATCAACATGTGTCCCCCTCTTCTTCACGTCTCTCCTACATCAACATGTGTCCCCTCTTCTTCATGTCTCTTCTACATCAACATGTGTCCCCTCTTCTTCACGTCTCTTCTACATCAACATGTGTCCCTCTCCGTCTCTCTATCACATGTCTCTCTACGTCTTCTACATCAACATGTGTCCTCTCTTCTTCATGTCTCTTCTACATCAACATGTGTCCCCTCTTCTCATGTCTCTTCTACATCAACATGTGTCCCCTCTTCTCCATGTCTCTCTACATCAACATGTGTCCCCTCTTCTCCATGTCTCTTCTACATCAACATGTGTCCCCTCTTCTTCATGTCTCTTCTACATCAACATGTGTCCCCTCTTCTCCATGTCTCTTCTACATCAACATGTGTCCCCTCTTCTTCATGTCTCCTCTACATCAACATGTGTCCCCTCTTCTTCATGTCTCTTCTACATCAACATGTGTCCCCTCTTCTTCATGTCTCTTCTACATCAACATGTGTCCCCTCTTCTCCATGTCTCTTCTACATCAACATGTGTCCCCTCTTCTTCATGTCTCTCTACATCAACATGTGTCCCCTCTTCTCCATGTCTCCTCTACATCAACATGTGTCCCCTCTTCTTCATGTCTCTTCTACATCAACATGTGTCCCCTCTTCTTCATGTCTCTTCTACATCAACATGTGTCCCCTCTTCTTCATGTCTCTTCTTCATCAACATGTGTCCCCTCTGTGGAAAGAGACTCTGAAAGTTTCAGGAACAAAGATTCTCTCTCTTTTTGATCCATTTCTATAAAAACCTGTCTGAAAATGAGCTGATCAGATTTTGGCCACTTTATGATGTCATAACGATGTGTTGTCTTGAGTAACCATTAGCCAATCAGCAACCAAGGTAACCCCCTCCCCCCCCCCTTATCACCTGAATCTCCTCTAGAGCTCCATTGGGTTCTTTGTAACCAAATGTCTCTCAGAGGGGCGTGGGGAGGGCTCCTTGTTTTCATCTGAAGTAACAGACAGAGAATCAGCACTTTGGAAACAGGGCTGAAACAGAGGGGATTATGGGTAATGCTGCAATGATCAGTTTGGTGTTTCAGCCAATCAGAGACAGGCTCTGTATATATCTGAGAGCTGTGATATATTGATGAAGAACAGTATCATAGGGACCTTTTAACGAATGTTTTCTTTGCTGCTTTTAACACCTCAAGCCATCGAGTCTCATACCATTGGAGCAGGCAGTCAGTCGATGGCCCACACCTCTGACATTAGGGAACTCACACAACGTTCACTTCTCTCTCTGTCCATCTCCTGCCTCTCTTCTGCTCTACTATGCATTAAAGGCAACACAAATAAACGCATCTAATAATCTATCCTTGTCAAAGTCACGCCTGCTTTGTGACTGTCCCTTGTTTTCATGGATGTATCTTAGTAGTTAAACGGCTCTAAAGGACTACGTTGTGATTGGTCGACTAAAGGATATCACTGATCGGTGATTTAGAGCTCAGGCTGATAGTTAAAAGAAAAAGTGGAATGCAAAAGCACTTTTTATAAATGAAAGGCTTATTTGCATATTACAATTACATCTAATTATTTCCCTTGTTAACTTTTTTGCAAGAGAGGCAAAGAATGATTGTCTAAAGTTCATCGTCACATGGTTCAGTGTAACGTGTGTGTTTGGTGTAATCATCGGCTGCTCAGCGTCTCCATCAGAAAGATTCAGACGGCGATGAATAATGTGTCCTGTCTGTCCTGCTCCACTTCTGGCACTCTTACAGTTTAATCCCACTTTATTTTTACCGCTCTCTGTTTCTTATGTAACAGCCGACGAATGCGTGTGTTCACAGTTTTGTGGTCGTCTCATTATCTTGTGAGAATTGCCCCGCAGTGCTCTAAACTCCAGTCATAATTAGAAATGTCCCGATATAAGAGTTCTGCCCTGAATTCAGAAGAAGAACACCAAGAATAAATAAGTGTCTTTTTAGCACACATTCACGTCTTTTTGTGCAGCGTTGGAGGAAGTACTGCCATTTAGAAATAAAATAGCAATACAACAATGTGTATATTGCTTAAAGGGGACCTATCGTGCAAAATGCACTTTGTGATGTCTTTTCTACATAAATACGTGTCCCGGTGTCCGTGTGTCGGGGAACTCACGCAGCGTCAGCAAATAAAACCCTCTCTCTTTTCCGCCGTACCCAAATCTCTAAAAACGGGGAACAACGGAGCTGATCCAGATTTGCGTCCGATATGACGTAATATCTGAAATGTGGACCCACGGCCCAATCAGAAACGTCGCTATCAGAAACAATGCCCGACTGTTTTGGACGTAATATGGTCGGTGTTTACATTAGCATCGCTAACACTCAGAGCTAACCTGTGCTGGAGAGCATGTGTGTGAAGAAGCAGGAAGTAAAAAGGAACTCACCTTGTGGTATAACCGGCAAGAGAGAAAGCCTTTGAGCTCCAGACTGTTTCAGATCCTTGATAATCCATGATATGGCGTTTCATCACGGCAGCATTTCGTTTAGACGGTAGCTGCCGGGTCCCGCATAAGCTCCGCCCCCTCCTTTTTATTTATCAATCTTTTTTTTTTAAAGCTTTACTGTATACCCCAAATCAGCACTTTTGAAACAGGAAGTGAAATAGAGGGATATGAGGCATGTTTATTATAATATCCAAATGCTAATCAGTGCTTGTTTGCATCTATTATTGTTACTGACCCTGGCATCACAATTATAATCAGTTGTCTTTATATATAACCGATCCGGCTGTTTTACTGTACATCATATCTATGCTTTATTGATGTGTTCTGCAGGAGATGGAGGCAGAGTCCAGGTTCTCCGAGGCAGAGTATCACTTCATGGCGGCTGAAGAGTGGAAAGCTGCTGTCCACATGTACCGAGTCAACGATATGTGGGAGGAAGCTTACAGGGTACGGATACACTCACAGCTGTTATGTTATCTTTCTAGATGTACATCCCTTTACCTGTCCAGAGCTATGTGTGTTCCAGTTACTCCTGTCACTTTTTAATACAGGTAAATAAAACAATATACTCAAAGTGAGGTAGATGACTACAGTATATCACATAAAATGCATAATCATTTTAATTGAGACTTTTTTTTTAACCTGGGCAAACGAAAACAATATTCCTTTTGATATTGCTGTAATAACTTTAATTTATATAGCGCCTTTCATAAATCCAGGGAGGCGTGCTACTTTGTGCTTCTACTCAAATACATGTGTAATGCCAATATTATACTATTTGTTTTACTACATTTAACTGAGAGGTGTTGTTACTAGTTATGAGTTAAAATATAGAATGTTATTTCCCCTGCCAAATTAAGAGTCTAAATTATATTTAGCTTATTTTTATGAAGATGTATTCCTGTGTGGCGCTGTTAACACTTACATTTAAGTCACCCTGTCTAGCACAGTGTAATAAGGGCTTTATAACAGCACTATAATTGAACGTATTGACATAATTAAATTAGTGTGGCCACCCATGTGCTGTATAAACAATCAATGAATGATAACAAAGTAAAATGCCTTTTAAAAATGTGCATTGTTGACAAAAACTGTGTATTATTGACCGTTTAAAATATTCGGTACCATTTTACAATAAGACTACCCTAATAAAGGGTTCACGAATAGTTTGTTAATCATTTATTAATTAGGTTGTGAACACTTTATAAATCATTAATAAGCTTTTATAAGACATGAGATAAACAGGGCGACTGTGACCGGTTGCTTGCCAAATAGTGAGCCCACATGTATCTGTACTGCAAAGCCTTATATTGGCTACCTAGCTTACTTCGTCTCCTTCATCAGCCAGCATCCTTGGTATCTGTTGCTCACTGAGTTGATTCTCGCTAAGTAGCCAATATAAGGCTTAGTCGTCTTGCCAATACGTGTCTTTTAGCACACATTCACGTCTTATTTTGCAACCTGATACAGTAGTGGAAGAACTTTGTACATATTTTACATAAATACAAATACCACCTGCTGAAAGTAAAAGTCCTGTATTCAAATGTTACTCAAGTATGAGCATCTAAATATACTTAAAAGTAAAAGTACTCATTATGCAAAAAAAGTTCATTTCAGAATAATGTATATTATTAAAACATAATTACTGATTCATTAATGTAACATTGTTTATTATATACATCATATATATAAATGTGAGGCTGTGTTGATGAATGAAAACTATGTTAGAACTGGTTTATAAATGGTTCTTACTGATTAATAAAGTGTTTACAACCTAATTCATAACCTAATTATGAACCCTTTTTGAATCCTTTGTAAGGGTAGCCTTATTGTAAAGTGGCACCGACTCTTCGTATAGCTGCACATGACTACAATGTGTTTTATAAAGCATTTAATAAGGGTTAATTTGATGCTCATAAATGCGAAAAGGAGTACTTAAAGTGTAATGAAATGAGGCTTTATGGGCACAGCTTTATTACGTGTGTTTCCCTGTGGATTCTGTTTACTGCTTGGGAGCACAGTGGAACTTTACAGCTTCTATAAAATGAGTTTTGTCTGTGGGTTTATCTGTGGTGAGAGGGTTAGGGAGCCACACTGCGGCAGGACTCCTATAGTGATATATAGACATTTATTTATTAGGATAAACCCCTTGAGATGCACCATCTTGTTTTCAAGGAGGTCCCGACAAAAGCAACGTCTTACAGACACACATGATAACAGAAAGCAAAGCATGACATACAAGGACAAACTATCATGCAAAATGCACTTTGTGATGTCTCTTATACATCAACATGTGTCCCTGGTGCGTCGGGGAACTCACGCAGCGTCAGAAAATAAAACCCTCTCTCTTTTCCTCCGTACCCAAATCTCTAAAAACGGGGAACAACGGAGCTGATCCAGATTTGCGTCCGATATGACGTAATATCGGAAATGTGGACCCACGGGCCAATCAGAAACGTTGCTATCAGAAACAATGGCCGACTGTTTTGGACGTAATATGGTGCATGTTTACATTAATTCAATTCAAGTTTATTTGTATAGCCCAAAATCACAAATCCTATTTGTCTCAGAGGGCGTCACAAGTCAACAAACACAATTGGCAATGTAAAACAATGTAAAAACAACAAACATATCTTATAAGATCAATGTGAAAATACCAATTTAAAAAGAAACATGACACAAATACAGTTAGAGTACAATAAATACAATTCCATAAAACGAAGGGTCCATGAGGATGTATACAAGGGGGTTTAAAACCAGTCTTAACTGTACACTGTACTAAAAAGGAAAGTCTTTAACCTACTCTTAAATGTGTGGACACTGTCTGCCTCCCTAATCGTCACTGGAAGTCGATTCCCGAGGAACGGGGCTTGGTGGCCGAAAGCTCTGCACCTGACCTTTTTTTGTGGACTCTGGGAAGCACCAACAGACCTGCACTCTGGGAACGTAATGCCCTAGAGGGGCAATAGGAGATTAAAAGATCCTGTAGGTAGGATGGTCCCTGACCATTTAGCGCTTTGTATGCGAGTAAAAGTATTTTAAAATCAATCCTGGACTTAACTGGTAGCCAGTGCAATGCTGCTAAAACAGGAGTGATGTGGTCCATCTTCTTTGTTCCTGTTAAGACCCGTGCTGCAGCATTTTGTATGAATTGAAGGGTCTTTAATGATGAGTTTGGACAGCCTGATAAAAGGGAATTGCAATAATCCATCCTGGAGGTGATAAAAGCATCGATTAGTGTTTCTGCATTGTTGTAATTTAGGATGTGCCTGATTTTTGCAATATTCCGTAGATGGAAGTAGGCACTAGGCAGTCCTTGAAATTTGCTTTACTGTATATGGAATTTAAAAGACAAATCCTCGTCAAAAATAACACCAAGATTTTTTACCGTGGTGCTGGAGGTCATGGTAATACAATTCGAAGAAATTATGTTGTTGGACAGTTCGTTCCGAAGGTGCTGGGGCCTAGTATAATGACTTCTGTTTTGTCGGAGTTTAATAATAGAAAGTTGCTGGTCATCCATGTCTTTATGTCTGTGAGGCATTCTTGCAGTTTAACTAATGGAAATTGTACATCTGGTTTAATTGATTGAAAATTGATGGAGGTATTCCTTATGATATTGCCCAATGGTAGCATATGATGAATAGGATGGGTCTAAGTACAGACCCCTGCGGTACTCCATGACTGACTGTAGTTTGTAATGAGGATTCATCGTTGACAGATACAAACTGAGATCGTTTTGATAGATAAGACCTGAACCAGCTTAGTGCAGTTCCCCTTATACCTATCAAAACCTCTAATCTTTAGAGTAGTATGTTATGGTCAATAGTGTCAAAGGCAGCACTCAGATCTAACAGAACCAGGATAGAGGCATTTCCATTATTACAAAACAGGTCATTTGTGACTTTAACCAGTGCTGTCTCTGTGCGATGATGTTTTCTAAAACCTGACTGGAATTTCTCAAATAAACAATTTGTATTTAAAAATGCACACAATTGTGAGGCCACTGCTTTCTCGAGGATTTTTGTGAGGAAGGGAATGTTTGATATTGGCCTGTAGTTGGCCATAACCTCAGGATCAAGGTTTTTTTTTTTATAATAGGTTTAATTACAGCTACTTTAAATGACTGTGGAACATAGCCTGCCAGTAAAGATATATTCATCATATTTAATACAGGTGTATTAATTAGGGGTGCAATTTCCTTGAACAGCTTAGATGGAACAGGCTCTAAGATACAGGTAGATGATTTAGAGCAGGGGTGACCAATCAGTCAGAGGTTAAGAGCCACATGTTGTGTATGTTGCTGCAAAGAGCCACATCAAACACAGAGTCACTGATACCGCTTGTTTCAGTTTTTTGTTTTCTGGAGACAAGATTTCAACCACGTCACTGAGGCATTTTTGAACAAACTCCCCTTCATTATACGGCTTTTTAGCTCGTGCTATGTTCCAAGCAACTTGATAAGATGTAAGCGTTACGGTCTCCGAGTGCTTCGTTATATTTTTGAACAACTGTGTCTGCTTTTCTGCCTGACTATTCAAGGTGTTTATCTTCTGCTTGCGAAGTTCCGTACGGCTATCGCTAACACTCAGAGATAACCTGTACTGGAGAGCATGTGTGTGAAGAAGCAGGAAGTAGAAAGGAACTCACCTTGTGGTATAACCGGCAAGAGAGAAAGCCTTTGAGCTCCAGACTGTTTCAGATCCTTGATAATCCATGATATGGCGTTTCATCACGGCAGCATTTAGTTTAGACGGTAGCTGCCGGGTCCCGCATAAGCTCCGCCCCCTCCTTTTTTATTAATCAAATTTGTATTTTTTTAAAGCTTTATACACAAATCAGAACTTTTGAAACAGGAAGTGAAATAGAGGGATATGAGGCATGGCTAGAATGATCTGTTTGGTATTTTGAGAAAAACATTTTTTATATATTTTATATATCTGAGACCTATGCTATTGCCTAAATATAGCATGATAGGTGACCTTTAAGTAAAATTCATGAAGTAATGCATAATAATAATATAAAAATAATAAATATATTTTGTAAGCGCTTTTTCCGGTGCTCAAAGTCGCTTCACAGAGTTAGTTAAAAATGACAACAAATAAATATAGTATTAGTCACATTAAAATCGAGCAATAAAACAACAGTCACACATTAAAAGCCAGTTTGAAGAGGGGAGTTTTTGTACGTTTTTTGAAGGTGGTGAGGTCAGACATACAATCATTACAATCATTACAATTTGATATATATATATTTACAGATGTATTTTCTTATGTGTGTGTCAGGTGGCAAAGAGCCACGGCGGTCCTGCAGCCCAGAAGCAGGTGGCCTACCTGTGGGCCCGCAGCCTCGGGGGGGAGGCGGCCGTCAAACTGCTTAACAAGTTCAACCTGCTGGAGTATGCCATCGAGTTCGCTGCCAATAACTTGTGAGCTGCAACACGTTCACACGACACACACTGATTTATCTTCATATACTCACATCCTGAATGTATGAATAGAATAGAATATATATGTATTGTCCTCATACAAAGTACAACAACATTTATTTGGCAACTCTCACTGCAGAAGAGTGAATGGAAGCCCATTACAGCCAATTTGATGTAAAGAAATATATATATCTTAAAATAATGCCTTAATCTTTCAAAAATAATAACTTTGTATTTCAAAATAATGGCTCAATATATCAAAATGATGACTTAACATGACACAATAGTGAGTAAGTATTGCAACATAATGACTTACTAATGAACAATAATGACTTTTGAGGAAGCATTTTGAGATTCTAGGTCATTTTTTAAGTTACTTTTAATAGAAAATGTCTCATTATATTGACTTATAGGATCTTTTTTTGTAACATTATGTTTTGATAATCGAAACTGCTGGGAATTTTCTGAGATTAACACAGTACTGTATATCAAGAAGGCAATGCATCCGATATCTGAAGCAGAACATGTTCTTTTCACCTGCTGGCTTTAATAAGCCCAACATCTGACGAGATATCTTGCTCTTTATTTACTCCCCAGCTCATTTGACTTTGCCTTTGATTTGGCTCGTGCTTCATGTAAAGAAAAGATTCCTGAGATCCACCTCAAACATGCCATATACCTGGAGGACGAGGTACATCTGCCACGCCCTGCTGCACACAAACATGCTGTCGGTGAAGGGAGTAGTGCTGATTCTGACGTTCTGTAACCATTTCCTCTTCCAGGGCAAGTTTGCTGAGGCCGAGTTCGAGTTCATCAAAGCCGGAAAACCCAAAGAAGCCGTGTTCATGTGAGTGCATTAAACCCAGTGTTACACCAGGAGATTTTAGAATTAGCAGTAGGTTTATATGTATATGTAGCTGAAGATCAGTAGTGTAATGGAACCAAGTAAATTATCCAAATGCTAGTGAGTATCGTGATCTGTTGTGATATCTTAAAGGACTACATGCCAGTGGAAGAACGAGCTACTTAGCACTTTTAGTATGACAGCCAATTAGTAACTTTAAGATGCAACATTGTTTGTGTAATTTGTGTGAAAGTTATGTTTCGCTGCGTATGGTGAGTGGTGTTACTGGTGCAAAAGACACATTTCCATGTTATTTACATATAATTACTATTTTAACTATTTTATCTGTTTTATTGTGTTGCACTGTTGGAGGAGCCGGTGACGTACGATTTTCATTGGCATATCTACACTGTAGCTATGTACAAATGACAATAAAAGCCTTGAATCTATAATAAACAATAATGGAATCTGAATATAAATCTGAAATTTAAATATGGTATTAAAATACAAAATGTATGTACTTTCCTTAGTACTTTTAGTAGTACTTTTAGTTATTTTATGGTATTTTACACTCAATTTCACGGGGAAATATTGTCCCTTTTCATGTTCCATTCCTACACACCGCATTTTAACTTTAAAAACTAAAAATGTTGGCATGTGTTCTGCTGCAGGTATGTACACAACAAGGACTGGGCGAGTGCTCAGCGGGTGGCGGAGGGACACGATCCAGACAGCGTGTCGGAGGTTCTGGTTGGACAAGCCAAGTTCTGCTTTGAGCAGAAAGATTTCCAGAAGGCCGAAGCTTTCCTGCTCCGAGCTCAGAGACCAGAACTCGCTGTGAAATATTACAAGGTAACGGCCACAAAAAGCATAGCCTCTTTATTTAAAGAGTCCTCTCCTGCTGATGTTCAGGTGTCTATCAGTATGTAGTGTCTCTACTTTAAAGAGTCCTCTCCTGCTGATGTTCAGGTGTATATCAGTGTGTAGTGTCTCTACTTTAAAGAGTCCTCTCCTGCTGATGTGCAGGTGTATATCAGTATGTAGTGTCTCTACTTTAAAGAGTCCTCTCCTGCTGATGTTCAGGTGTATATCAGTATGTAGTGTTTCTACTTTAAAGAGTCCTCTCCTGCTGATGTTCAGGTGTATATCAGTATGTAGTGTCTCTACTTTAAAGAGTCCTCTCCTGCTGATGTTCAGGTGTATATCAGTATGTAGTGTTTCTACTTTAAAGAGTCCTCTCCTGCTGATGTTCAGGTGTATATCAGTATGTAGTGTCTCTACTTTAAAGAGTCCTCTCCTGCTGATGTTCAGGTGTATATCAGTATGTAGTGTCTCTACTTTAAAGAGTCCTCTCCTGCTGATGTTCAGGTGTATATCAGTATGTAGTGTCTCTACTTTAAAGAGTCCTCTCCTGCTCATGTTCAGGTGTATATCAGTATGTAGTGTCTCTACTTTAAACAGTCCTCTCCTGCTGATGTTCAGGTGTATATCAGTATGTAGTGTCTCTACTTTAAAGAGTCCTCTCCTGCTGATGTTCAGGTGTATATCAGTATGTAGTGTCTCTACTTTAAAGAGTCCTCTCCTGCTGATGTTCAGGTGTATACCAGTATGTAGTGTCTCTACTTTAAAGAGTCCTCTCCTGCTGGTGTTCAGGTGTATACCAGTATGTAGTGTCTCTACTTTAAAGAGTTCTCTCCTGCTGATGTTCAGGTGTATATCAGTATGTAGTGTCTCTACTTTAAAGAGTCCTCTCCTGCTCATGTTCAGGTGTATATCAGTATGTAGTGTCTCTACTTTAAAGAGTCCTCTCCTGCTGATGTTCAGGTGTATATCAGTATGTAGTGTCTCTACTTTAAAGAGTCCTCTCCTGCTGATGTTCAGGTGTATATCAGTATGTAGTGTCTCTACTTTAAAGAGTCCACTCCTGCTCATGTTCAGCTGTATATCAGTATGTAGTGTCTCTACTTTAAAGAGTCCTCTCCTGCTGATGTTCAGGTGTATATCAGTATGTAGTGTCTCTACTTTAAAGAGTCCTACCCTGCTGATGTTCAGGTGTATATCAGTATGTAGTGTCTCTACTTTAAAGAGTCCTCTCCTGCTGATGTTCAGGTGTATATCAGTATGTAGTGTCTCTACTTTAAAGAGTCCTCTCCTGCTGATGTTCAGGTGTATACCAGTATGTAGTGTCTCTACTTTAAAGAGTCCTCTCCTGCTGGTGTTCAGGTGTATATCAGTATGTAGTGTCTCTACTTTAAAGAGTCCTCTCCTGCTGATGTTCAGGTGTATATCAGTATGTAGTGTCTCTACTTTAAAGAGTCCTCTCCTGCTGATGTTCAAGTGTATATCAGTATGTAGTGTCTCTACTTTAAAGAGTCCTCTCCAGCTGATGTTCAGGTGTATATCAGTATGTAGTGTCTCTACTTTAAAGAGTCCTCTTCTGCTGATGTTCAAGTGTATATCAGTATGTAGTGTCTCTACTTTAAAGAGTCCTCTCCTGCTGATGTTCAGGTGTATATCAGTATGTAGTGTCTCTACTTTAAAGAGTCCTCTCCTGCTGATGTTCAAGTGTATATCAGTATGTAGTGTCTCTACTTTAAAGAGTCCTCTCCAGCTGATGTTCAGGTGTATATCAGTATGTAGTGTCTCTACTTTAAAGAGTCCTCTTCTGCTGATGTTCAAGTGTATATCAGTATGTAGTGTCTCTACTTTAAAGAGTCCTCTCCTGCTGATGTTCAGGTGTATATCAGTATGTAGTGTCTCTACTTTAAAGAGTCCTCTTCTGCTGATGTTCAAGTGTATATCAGTATGTAGTGTCTCTACTTTAAAGAGTCCTCTCCTGCTGATAGGTATGCTGATTCAGGTGTATATCAGTATGTAGTGTCTCTACTTTAAAGAGTCCTCTCCTGCTGATGTTCAACCCACTACAAAAAAAAAAATGTAAAAGTCTACACTTTTTACTTTTGCCTTGTATTTGTACCGTACCTTTGCAGTTGTAACTCCGTGAATGTCCCCAGTGCAGGGCGGATACATGATTTCTGATGTGTGTGTTTTTCAGGACGCAGACATGTGGAGTGACGCCATGCGTATCTGTAAGGAATATATCCCCAACAAACTCTCCCTGCTGCAAGAAGAGTACGAGAGTGAGACCTCCAAGAAGGGAATCGGGTGAGATTAATATAGAAGAAACTACTGTTTTCGCCACATAAAACGGTTATATCGATTAGTTAAAACAGCAGATGCCAAATTCCTCGTTAACTTGTTTCATTATTATGGATCAGAGTGTTGGAGTTTGTACGTGTTATGTTATTAAGAAAGCGCTTCAAAGCCAGAGGGAAACCCCCAGACCCTCTGAACGCTTCACCGGCTGTTCGCGCTGCGGTATCGTCTATTCACAAAGAGGCAGCTTGGTGCTTTATTAAAACACAGCTCATGCATTATCCCACATTGAAAGTACCAACAAGGAATAGCTCGTTAGCCGGCAGCACGCAGCTCGTCTCCCTCTTTAATGACTTGTGGGAGAAAAGCATCAAACGTTGCCAACGGAAACGGGCGAGGAAGTGAGGGTTACACCGAATTAGTTTACAGCTCTGTGGAAGGATTCACATTTCCTACAGGCATCGTAAACCCATCATCGAGTTGTTTCACGCCTCGAAGAAGGTCAGGGCCGGTTTCTGTGAGTCATGTGATGATGATGATGATGATGATGATGATGGTGGTGATGATGATGATGATGATGATGATGGTGGTGATGGTGATGATGATTTGAAGATGTGTGAAGTGATTCAGAAATAGAAAACAATGTGTTTTGTTCCACATTCATTTCAAACCAACTGGAGTGCAGATGAATGCGTTCAATCTTTTTAAAAGACTGTTTTTATCATAGCTACAAACTAACCTGTTACATTGAGACTTGACAATAACTGAAGTTACGTAATAGAGTGCTTAATCTGAGAGATATTAGATGTCGTGGCACGCTTTGTCACAGCTATTATTCTCATCTGTTTAACATTAAAATAATACTGCCACTTAAAGGTGGGGTAGGTAAGTTTGAGAAACCGGCTCGAGATCGCTAGAATTTGAAAATACACAACCGGAGAAAATCTGCCACTTCCTCACAGAGCCCCTCCCCCAACACACACGAACGCGCACATGACCAATGAGGGCACGAGGTCAGTTTGTGCCCCGATGGAAGGCTGACAGGCAGGTCGGCCATCTTGTACTTTTTACAGTATTACGGCTTCTACAGATGACATTTTGTTATGGATTTTTTGTCAAAGCACTTCAGATATTCATTGCTATCGGGATGTTAAGAGCATTCCATGGAATATAACAAAAAGTGTATCTCGAGCCGGTTTCTGAAACTTACCTACCCCACCTTTAAATGCAGTTTCATTTAGATTTTTTTAATGTTTTTTTATCATCGACTTCTATTTTCTTTGGTTTTTCTTACTCTTATGCAAGCTGCTTTGTACTCTTGGAATGACAACATTCAAAATATTGAACATTAATTGCCACTTATACTGAAAATAAACAGTATATTGCTATATTTTAAAAAGGTCCCATGACATGGCCATTTCTACTGATCATAATTCCATCGTTGAGGTCTACTAGAATAGATTTACATCGTTCAATGTTCCAAACTCACATTGGTTTCTCACAGCATCTCTGTATAGTATGTGTATTCACTCTCTGTCCTACACGCCTTGTTGGAGCTCCTGCCTGACATGGGACCTTTAATGTTTTATAATGTATGCACCACAACACCAAGTCAAATTCCTCGTATGTGTTAACCTGCCTGGCAATAAACCTGAATCTGATCCATCAACAAACTGAAACAAGACAAAGAGCAGCAACTGAGACGCCATCTTGATGAATAACCTTCAAAGGAATTGTATTTGTTCATGTGTTATTAAATGTGTGTATTTTGGGTGTTTCCAGGGGTGTGGAGGGTCTGCTGGAGCAGGCGAAGGAGTGGGAGCAGTCGGGGGAACACGCCCGGGCCGTGGAGAGCTATCTGAAGGTGAAGGACGACTCCAACACCGCCCTGATGGAGAAGTGCTGGATGAAGGTAAAAGATAGTATTCTTAATGACCAGGCGGAGGATTCATTACTTTATAATTGACTAATCACTTAATAATGTCCTCATCTCAGAGAGTGGATCTTACCTGAGGTGTCTTTTGAGTGATTGTCAGATGATTTACACGACAAAAAAGCAAGAATAAAATGGTCTTTGCTACACAAATT
Organism: Chaenocephalus aceratus; assembly: GCA_023974075.1. Lineage (NCBI taxonomy): Eukaryota > Metazoa > Chordata > Actinopteri > Perciformes > Channichthyidae > Chaenocephalus > Chaenocephalus aceratus. Next base: position 82,644 of record JAMFTG010000156.1, on the reverse strand, counting down.
TGATCAACCATCTGGATTCTAGGAAGCATCAAGATTCAAGGGTTTTATTATCACATGCACAGTAGCTACAGTGTAGTTATGGCAATGAAAATATTAGGTCCCGAGCTCCTCCAACAGTGCAACATATTATTTATAGGACATTGTTAGAGAATATTTCTTCTTTCTTCCGAAGTGTCAAAGAATAATTCTTCCTTACTCCTAAGATATTTAACATTTACTGTGTGTTGACATTTACGATCAGCCCTGCTCCTTATCTTCCGTAAGCAATGTGATAATGCAGTCGTATGTTGATACTATAAGTTGTATGGCTTGACCTAGCGGACATAGGGGGTTTTACTCTAAGCTCCACAGATGAGAGAGACATCTCCTGTGTCTCCAGATGTTAACGCCCCATCTCCCCAAAAGGTCTATCGAGAGATAGGCTGATCAGAATTGACATGACAACCCACCTGTGCAGTCAGAACCTTTTGCTGCTGTGACTTGTGATATGAATTCTCCGGCCGTTGACTTGTAATAAACTATCATTGTTTGACATCAAAGCTCCAGCTCTCCTCGTGTCCCTCTGAGTCCTGACTCTCCATTGCTGCAGAGGTTTCCCTTACACACATGAGACAACAAAACAACAACAACAACAAATGTGTGCAAATGAAACAGAGTACGACACATTTCAATAAAATAGTGCAGGTGATGTTGCTAGACGCGTCTACAAGTAGTGCCGATTAAGTTAACTATATACATGTCCGAAAATAAATAAATCCAATTAGCTAAATGATGCAGAGAATGTTGAAAGTGACCAAGTAACTGCAGGTCACTTTCAACATCAGAAGGGATTACTAGTCTTTTTTAATTAGTAGACGGCGATCAAATTGTAGGTTGAAATGAAAATGTACGTTTGCAAAATGTCGCCACCTTTTGTATAGAGAGGCGAAGCCCCTCCCTTTCCTCCATGGGACCTTATTTCTGAAGAATTATGTATTGAAGTCAACGGAGAGAGAAAGATTATCTCTCGATCCCGTTTGAATTGTGCCATGAATTACACACATGATGTTTGTCAATTTAAAAGATAATTTTGCAAGTCGAATAAATTAAAATGTGTCAAAAACTGAAGTAACACTTTTTGTGTGAAACTGCTCAATGAACTACATCTCCCATCTCGCACCACACACCCAGACGGCCGTCACGTTGAAACATTTCACTTCTTTCTTTCAGAACGAGGCGGAAAGTATTAAAAGAGGTGAAAATCACTACAAGTCTGGGCACGTTGAGAGCTGTGCACACACACAAGGGGAGTTAGTCGGTTCCGTGAGAGCCAGCATGCGGGACCGGGACTCTGGGATTTGTAGTCTTTCTAGTTGCGTATTTTTCTAGTCTTATATTTCAACAGTTTTACGACAAACTGACTTTTTTAACATGGAAATTATTTTTTAAGGTTGACAAACATCATATGTGTAATTCGTGGCACAATTCAAACGGGATCGAGAGATAATCTTTCTCTCCCCATTGACTTCAATACAGACTTTTTCAGAAATAAAGTCCCATGGGTCGGAAGGTAGATGGGCGGGACTTCGCCTCTCTATTGATGGTTCCTATGACAACTTAAGTAGCTTGGAAAAGAGCGATATGGGGAACTACATTTAATTGGATTTACTGTTTATCAGACGACAAATGAAACAATAATTAGCGTTAGCGGCTGTCACATTTAACATTTTGTATCATTTAGAAAAGCCAAGTCTTTCTCTCTGTCTTGTTCAGTGTATTATTATGACATGGGTGTTGCTGTATGTACAATTAAATGTATCTTTTATTAGAGGTTTTTTTCAATATTGAACAAAAATATAACACAAGTGTGCAATTGGAAACAGGACTCAGAGAGACACGAGGAGAGCTGGAGCTTTGGTGGCAAACACTGATGGTTTATTTGGAGCTTCGGCCGGAGAGTTGACAAGACAGGTGGTGTGTCACTCATGAGTTGTACACAGCGGTTGCCAAACAAATTCTGCAGAACTCTTCTGTAGCTCGAGGTTTTAACTAGTTCGGAGTGTAATAATCAACATTCTTCATCAGTGAGACTAAAGCAATGATGGACCCTGAATCTAACGAGCTCTCGTCCATAGGAAAGAATGTGCGCCAAGGAACCTACGTCCCTGAACAGTAAACTACCTCATGGCGGCTTGTGCTCGGTCATAGACTGGCAACAACAATGCGCCCAAGCTGCTCCCCCTTAAGAGAGATAGCAGCAATACCCAAGCTCCTCCCCCTTAAGAGAGATAGCAGCAATACCCAAGCTCCTCCTCCTTAAGAGAGAGAGCAGCAATACCCAAGCTCCTCCTCCTTAAGAGAGATAGCAGGAATACCCAAGCTCCTCCCCCTTAAGAGAGATAGCAGCAATACCCAAGCTCCTCCCCCTTAAGAGAGATAGCAGCAATACCCAAGCTCCTCCCCTTAAGAGAGATAGCAACAACACCCAAGCTCCTCCCCCTTAAGAGAGATAGCAGCAATACCCAAGCTCCTCCCCCTTAAGAGAGATAGCAGCAATACCCAAGCTCCTCCCCCTTAAGAGAGATAGCAGCAATACCCAAGCTCCTCCTCCTTAAGAGAGATAGCAGCAATACCCAAGCTCCTCCCCCTTAAGAGAGATAGCAGCAATACCCAAGCTCTCCTCCCCCTTAAGAGAGATAGGCAGCAATACCCAAGCTCCTCCCCCTTAAGAGAGATAGCAGCAATACCCAAGCTCCTCCCCCTTAAGAGAGATAGCAGCAATACCCAAGCTCCTCCCCTTAAGAGAGATAGCAGCAATACCCAAGCTCCTCCCCCTTAAGAGAGATAGCAGCATACCCAAGCTCTCCCCTTAAGAGAGATAGCAGCAATACCCCTAAGCTCCTCCCCTCCTTAAGAGAGATAGCAGCAATACCCAAGCTCTCCTCCTTAAGAGAGATAGCAGCAATACCCAAGCTCCTCCCCCTTAAGAGAGATAGCAGCAATACCCAAGCTCCTCCCCTTAAGAGAGATAGCAGCAATACCCAAGCTGCTCCTCCTTAAGAGAGATAGCAGCAATACCCAAGCTCCTCCCCCTTAAGAGAGATAGCAGCAATACCCAAGCTGCTCCTCCTTAAGAGAGATAGCAGCAATACCCAAGCTCCTCCTCTTTAAGAGAGATAGCAGTAATACCCAAGCTCCTCCCCCTTAAGAGAGATAGCAGCAATACCCAAGCTGCTCCTCCTTAAGAGAGATAGCAGCAATACCCAAGCTGCTCCTCCTTAAGAGAGATAGCAGCAATACCCAAGCTACTCCTCCTTCAGAGAGATAGCAGCAATACCCAAGCTCCTCCTCCTTCAGAGAGATAGCAGCAATACCCAAGGTCATAGACCTATGCCGTGGGAAAGGAGACGGTGAGAGGAGAAAATTATGAACTGTGTCAAAGGTTGAATACATAAGCAAATTAGAAGAGTAGAGGTCACGGGGTCACCCACATCGATAGCTTTGCTTCCGTCCCTTCACAGCTGATACTGGGATGTATTGACTAAAGAGCAGGGCAGATCCAATCACTGGGACTGTGCATGGTTTGGTCTGACGGCGTCGCTGCACACAGAGGTCACGGGGTCGCAGAGATCAATATTTCCCGTCTCCTTTGGGGGTTTGATTAACTAACGTGAGCAATAGTGAGATAGAGTAATTGTGAAAGCTCATTTGAGGATTGCGCGTTGCTCTGCTGGAGGTCAGAGGTCAACAGGATCAATATGCGGCTTCCTGTGGAAAGTCTCGATATCAACGTTTCGATTTCGCTCTCCAGGGAAACTAACAAACTACAGTATTTGTGGAGACAATCAAATGATCTTAAACAGTGAAGTTAAAAGCAACGTTGGTTGATTTATTTTAACGATGACAGGGATTTACATTATAGTGGAAACAGAAAGTCGATAACATGATTAGTGCCAAAACAGAAATATAGTCTGCGACTCTGATCATTAAATAATCATCAAATTATTGCAAATTTAATAAAAAACGACTTTTGAAAACATCGCTTTTTCATCAGCATTTTAAACAAATAGATTCATTTATTGATCAAAAAAAGCAAATCAAATGAATCCTCATTATTCTAAATCATTTAAAATATCTTCTTTATATTTGACTATAAAAACGTTTCTTTTTAAGACGTAAACTTTAGAAAGGTTTAATTGAGCTTTGGTTCAAAAAAGCTCTTCTGTATTTAGAAACAAGATGGTCCCTATTTGTGTTTTTGGAAAGGTCAGAGACAAAACTTCTGCTTTTTGTGTGTGTGTGTGTGTGTGTGTGTGTTCAGGCAGCAGAGCTGTCCATCAAGTTCCTGAGTGCAGATCGAGCGGAGGAGGTCGTTCAGTTGGTCGGACCTCGACTCACAAAGCTGATGAAGTACAACGCTGTGGGTGCACACACACACACACACACACACACACACACCCCCCCACACCCCCCATTTTGACCTTGTTTCAACCTGTTGCAACAGAATATTGAATAACTTGCTGTAAACACGCTTGTGTGAGTCAGTTTTAATTATGTTTTTAATTGGCCTTCTTGTGTGTGTTGTGTTTCCACGTGGAAGGCTGCTGAGCTCTACCTGAACATGAACCTGATCAAAGAGGCCATCGACGTGTTTATTGAAGGAGAGGAGTGGAACAAAGCCAAGAGGGTCGCCAAGGAGCTGGAGCCCAGGTCTGACACACACACACACACACACACACACACACACACACACACACACACACACACACACACACACACACACACACACACACACATGCACATCAACGAAGTTCATTTACTCTTGTAGTTTTCACATTTGCTACTTTACTGTCTTTGCGTGTCCTCACTCGATCTTTGGCAGGTACGAGGATTATGTGGACCAGAAATATAAAGAGCACCTGAAGAACCAAGGCAAAGCTGACTCTGTACGTACAACTACACACTCTGCTACACACTCTGTCACACACTCTGTCACACACTCTGCTACACACTCTGTCACACACTCTGTCACACACTCTGTCACACACTCTGTCACACACTCTGCTACACACTCTGTCACACACTCTGTCACACACTCTGTCACACACTCTGTGACACACTCTGTGACACACTCTGTCACACACTCTGCTACACACTCTGTCACACACTCTGTGACACACTCTGTGACACACTCGATATAACATCTTATTGAGGAGAAATGGCATTATTATCTAATCTGGGCATTATTAGGACCAAATTCACCGTCATCACAATATGAGGTATCATTAACTCAATTAAAGCTTTTTTTATGTATAAAATAAACAGAAAACAACAATTAGTCGTCCAGTTAAACCCTTTATTAAAGTTTAAGGCAGGGGGTGTCAAACTCAATTTCATCGCGGGCCACATCAGCATTATGGTTGCACTCAAAGGGCCGGTTGTAACTTTAAGACTATATAAAAATACATATATAAATATTAATATATATAAACTAATGTATTATTTGACATTATTGCCTCTGCTTTGGATTATTATCGGATAAGCTAAAAGCTTCATAATTAACTACGTCTGAAAGCAGAAGTCTAGGGCAAATAATTGCAAGTCTCTTCAGTGAGAATGTCCCAAAATGATTTTAAAAGAAAAGCCAAGTTCTGGAGAAACATTTTTTTTGTGAGATTTTGGGGGAAAACGTGACTTTTTAAAAATAAGATTTTTTTTTTTAAAAAGTAACATTTTGTAATTCTGAGGAAAAGGCAAATTCTAAGAAAAAAGGCATATTAAAAAAAAAAAAATTCTGAGAAAAATGTCAGATGCATTGTGGGACATGTAGTTTATGGGCAACGTTCTCCTGTAAAGTGGCATGTAACCTTATAATAATCTGATTATATTCTTTGCAAGCTCTTGTGGGCCACATCAAATGAAGTGGCGGGCCGGACTTGGCCCCCGGCCCTTGAGTTTGACACCCCTGGTTTAAGGCCACAATACAAGATGTCTGGTTATTTAAGTCCTCACAAAGAAAACAACCCCAATCAGCTGGTGTTTGGATGAGCAAATAAGTGAAAGTTCACTTTGAACAAATCAATCTAGAAAACATTACTTGTTGCGGTACCACTTTACAACAAGACTACCCTCATAACGGATTCATAGCGGGTTCATAGTTAGGTTGTAAACACTTTGTTAATCATTAAGAGCCGTTTATAAACCAACTAGTTTGCATACATCAACACACGCTCACTATTTGGCAAGACGACTAAGCCTTATATTGGCTACTTAGCGAGAATCAACTCAGTGAGCAACAGATACCAAGGATGCTGGCTGATGAAGGAGATGAAGTAAGCTAGGTAGCCAATATAAGGCTTAGCAGTACAGATACACGTGGGCTCACTATTTGGCAAGCAACCGGTCACAGTCGCCCTGTTTATCTCGTGTCTTATAAAAGCTTATTAATGATTTATAAACCTAATTAATAAATTATTAACAAACTATTCGTAAACCCTTCAAGTCAATGTGTGTGTGTGTGTGTGTGTGTGTGTGTGTGTGTGTGTGTGTGTGTGTGTGTTCCAGCTGGTGGGAGTGGATGTGATGGCAGCGCTGGACATGTATGCAGAGCGAGGCCAGTGGGAGAAGTGTCTGGAAACGGCCTCCAAACAGGTACTGAGAACACAAGGCAACCTTAAATTACAAAGTATTGTTTATCGTGATCCAACCATCCGTTAGTAGATAAGTAAAACTGCATGTTTGTCTATTCAGTATCCCGATTAAATATCCTGTAGTGAGTGCTCCTCTTCATCCTCCTCTTCGTCCTCCCTGCTGTCAGAACTTTAAGATCCTGCAGAAGTACGTGGCTCTGTACGCGACACACCTCATCAAAGAGGAAGATGCTCCGAAGGCTCTGCAGCTCTACGTCCAGCACGGAGCCCCTCCCAACCCGCAGGTAACTCATCATCCACAAGAAGCTGCTTCCAATCAGTTCTTTATTTCAACTTCCTTTCAGACAAGTACCGTACTTGTCGGACTATAACGCGCACCTGCATATGAGCCGCAGCAGCTAAACTGTCCGTCTGTCTTGCTCTCGTTCTGTCTCTCGGTTCCACTTTCACTTTGGCGCGCGACCTGTCTCACTCTTTTCCCGCCTCCAGCTTTTCCTGCTGGAGCCCGCCGCTTAGAGGTGGCGGGCGCGGACCGGTCCTAGAGCCCGTAGGGTTAAAGGTGGTTAATTGTACCTGTAAAATCCATAGATTTAGGAGGTTCCCTAGTGGCCGTTAGCTGTACAAAAACAATGGGGGAAAAAGTCGCGGCTTATAGTCCGAAAAGTACGGTACATAGAGGACCAGAAAGACTGGCTTTTGTTGCTGTAGTTACCGTTAAAGTGCTTGAAAAAGGCTTAAAGTATATTTTTTCAATTCGAGATTCAAGGCTTTTATTGTCATGTGTACAGGACACCAGAGTCCTGCATCGGGTCGGGTACCCGCAAAAAAAGTGATTCGCGGGTGGTATTTTTTCGGGTCGCGGGTGTTGCATAATAAATATATTAAAATAATTATAATTTAGTTTAATCTTTCAATCCTCAGACCTCTCATAATCATAACCTCTGCAGCGCATCACTCGGAGGATACAGCCTTTTCAATAACACTTCCTCAAGAGCGAAATCCAGCGTCTTTTGGTGTCATGGAGAAAAGAACCAACATCCCACGCTTTTCGAGCCAATACCGGCGTGTTAATAATTGCACGTTTTCACTGCTCATATAGGATATGCGGGTTCGGGCCGGTTTGCGGATCTTGTGCCGACGGGTCGAGGCGGGAGCGGGTCTTGAAAATCAGACCCGTGCAGGACGTACATAGCTACAGTTGAAATCTGAGGTCACAGGCTCCTCCAACAGAGCCACACAATAAACCACATAATAGTGCAAGTAAATAAAGTAGAATAGAATAGAAATAGTGCAGAATGGTCGATATACAAGTCATTGGAATATTGATATATATAAGTTGCAAACAGGTGAATGTTATGGATGTCGTTGTTCCCTATAAAGTGTGTTGAAGCCAGATTTGAGCAACAACAACATCCGCCATGTTTAGTTTTCCGTGTTTGTATTTAATGAAACAAGCATCTATCTTTTACTCCCAGAACTTCAACATCTACAAGCGGCTGTTCCTGGATCTGATCAACCTCCCCGACACTGACGGCCCCGAGTCTTACCGGATGTGGGCCGACCTCCGCAACTTCCTGCTGCAGCTGGTAAATCACAGGAGGTCCATTTTACAGCTGACAAAGACACCTTAAGTTCAAAGGTCACCTACTGTGCAAAATCCTCTTCTTCATGTCTCTTCTACATCAACATGTGTCCCCTCTTCTCCATGTCTCTTCTACATCAACATGTGTCCCCTCTTCTCCATGTCTCTTCTACATCAGCATGTGTCCCCTCTTCTCCATGTCTCTTCTGCATCAGCATGTGTCCCCTCTTCTCCATGTCTCTTCTACATCAACATGTGTCCCCTCTTCTTCATGTCTCTTCTACATCAACATGTGTCCCCTCTTCTCCATGTCTCTTCTACATCAGCATGTGTCCCCTCTTCTTCATGTCTCTTCTACATCAACATGTGTCCCCTCTTCTTCATGTCTCTTCTACATCAGCAGTTGTCCCCTCTTCTCCATGTCTCTTCTACATCAACATGTGTCCCCTCTTCTCCATGTCTCTTCTACATCAACATGTGTCCCCTCTTCTTCATGTCTCTTCTACATCAACATGTGTCCCCTCTTCTCCATGTCTCTTCTACATCAACATGTGTCCCCTCTTCTTCATGTCTCCTCTACATCAACATGTGTCCCCTCTTCTCCATGTCTCTTCTACATCAACATGTGTCCCCTCTTCTTCATGTCTCTTCTACATCAACATGTGTCCCCTCTTCTCCATGTCTCTTCTACATCAACATGTGTCCCCCGCTCTTCATGTCTCTTCTACAATCAACATGTGTCCCCTCTTCTCCATGTCTCTTCTACATCAACATGTGTCCCCTCTTCTTCATGTCTCCTCTACATCAACATGTGTCCCCTCTTTCTCATGTCTCTTCTACATCAACATGTGTCCCCTCTTCTTCATGTCTCTCTACATCAACATGTGTCCCCTCTTCTTCATATCTCTTCTACATCAACATGTGTCCCCTCTTCTCCATGTCTCTTCTACATCAACATGTGTCCCCTCTTCTTCATGTCTCTCCTACATCAACATGTGTCCCCTCTTCTTCATGTCTCTTCTACATCAGCATGTGTCCCCTCTTCTTCATGTCTCTTCTACATCAACATGTGTCCCCTCTTCTTCATGTCTCTTCTACATCAACATGTGTCCCCTCTTCTTCATGTCTCCTCTACATCAACATGTGTCCCCTCTTCTTCATATCTCTTCTACATCAACATGTGTCCCCTCTTCTCCATGTCTCTTCTACATCAACATGTGTCCCCTCTTCTTCATGTCTCTCCTACATCAACATGTGTCCCCTCTTCTTCATGTCTCTTCTACATCAACAATGTGTCCCCTCTTCTCCATGTCTCTTCTACATCAACATGTGTCCCCTCTTCTTCATGTCTCTTCTACATCAACACGTGTCCCCTCTTCTTCATGTCTCTTCTACATCAACATGTGTCCCCTTCTCCATGTCTCTTCTGCATCAGCATGTGTCCCCTCTTCTTCATGTCTCTTCTACTCAACATGTGTCCCCTCTTCTCCATGTCTCTTCTATATCAACATGTGTCCCCTCTTCTTCATGTCTCTTCTACATCAACATGTGTTCCCTCTTCTTCATGTCTCTTCTACATCAACATGTGTTCCCTCTTCTTCATGTCTCTTCTACATCAACAGTGTCCCCTCTTCTTCATGTCTCTTCTACATCAACATGTGTCCCCTCTTCTTCATGTCTCTTCTACATCAACATGTGTCCCCTCTTCTTCATGTCTCTTCTACATCAACATGTGTCCCCTCTTCTTCATGTCTCTTCTACATCAACATGTGTCCCCTCTTCCTCATGTCTCTTCTACATCAACATGTGTCCCCTCTTCTTCATGTCTCTTCTACATCAACATGTGTCCCCTCTTCTTCATGTCTCTTCTACATCAACTTGTGTCCCCTCTGTGGAAAGAGACTCTGAAAGTTTCAGGAACAAAGATTTTCTCTCTTTTTGATCCATTTCTATAAAAACCTGTCTGAAAATGAGCTGATCAGATTTTGGCGACTTTATGATGTCATAACGATGTGTTGTCTTGAGTAACCATCAGCCAATCAGCAGCCAAGGTAACCCCCCCCCACCTTATCACCTGAATCTCCTCTAGAGGTCCATTGAGTTCTTTGTAACCAAATGTCTCTCAGAGGGGCGTGGGGAGGGGCTCCTTATTTTCATCTAAAGTAACAGACAGAGAATCAGCACTTTGGAAACAGGGCTGAAACAGAGGGGATTATGGGTAATGCTGCAATGATCTGTTTGGTGTTTCAGCCAATCAGAGACAGGCTCTGTATATATCTGAGACCTGTGATATACTGATGAAGAACAGTATAATAGGGACCTTAACTGTGTGTGTGTGTGTGTGTGTGTGTGTGTGTGTGTGTGTGTGTGTGTGTGTGTGTGTGTGTTTGTGTGTGTGTGTGTGTGTGGTGTGTGTGTGTGTGTGTGTGTGTGTGTGTGTGTGTGTGTGTGTGTGTGTGTGTGTGTGGTGTGTGTGTGTGTGTGTGTGTGTGTGTGTGTGTGTGTGTGTGTGTGTGTGGTGTGTGTGTGTGTGTGTGTGTGTGTGTGTGTGTGTGTGTGTGGTGTGTGTGTGTGTGTGTGTGTGTGTGTGTGTGTGTGTGTGTGTGTGTGTGTGTGTGTGTTTTCAGTGTGCGAACCTGTCCAGGTCTGCTGAGGCTAACTCTCCGGCTCATGAGGACTTTGAGCAGATGCTTCTGATCGCTCACTACTACGCCACACGATCTGCAACGGAGAGGCGTCGCTCAGCTGGTACGATGCACTCTCTCGGATCACCTGCATCCACCTGACTACACACTACATTTCTGTCATGGGATCCGAAACCTTAGACAACACTCACGACATAACAAGCTACAACAACATGGAGACACACACACACTGCTGATTGAGGAGACGATTATATTGTTGTACAACAGTATAAGAGCCAGAATACTTGCGTCAAGTCCGCCAAGAGTACATGTGTCCGTCTGAAGAATAACAGAATCTCACAGGTTTTATACACGTCTTTTTAGTTTACACAGCACTATAGAAAGTACAGGTGTTTGAGTTCAACATGAGAGAAGTAGAAAGTACAGGTATTTGAGTTCAACATGTGAGAAGTAGAAAGTACAGGTATTTGTGTTCAACATGAGAGAAGTAGAAAGTACAGGTATTTGTGTTCAACATGTGAGAAGTAGAAAGTACAGGTATTTGAGTTCAACATGTGAGAAGTAGAAAGTACAGGTATTTGAGTTCAACATGTAAGAAGTAGAAAGTACAGGTGTTTGTGTTCAACATGTGAGAAGTAGAAAGTACAGGTATTTGAGTTCAACATGTGAGAAGTAGAAAGTACAGGTATTTGTGTTCAACATGAGAGAAGTAGAAAGTACAGGTATTTGTGTTCAACATGTGAGAAGTAGAAAGTACAGGTATTTGTGTTCAACATGTGAGAAGTAGAAAGTACAGGTATTTGTGTTCAACATGTAAGAAGTAGAAAGTACAGGTATTTGGGTTCAACATGTAAGAAGTAGAAAGTACAGGTATTTGGTTCAACATGTAAGAAGTAGAAAGTACAGGTATTTGGTTCAACATGTAAGTAGAAAGTACAGGTATTAGTGTTCAACATGTAAGAAGTAGAAAGTACAGGTGTTTGGTTCAACATGTAGAAGTAGAAAGTACAGGTATTTGGTTCAACATGTGAGAAGTAGAAAGTACAGGTATTGAGTTCAACATGAGAGAAGTAGAAAGTACAGGTATTTGTGTTCAACATGTGAGAAGTAGAAAGTACAGGTATTTGTGTTCAACATGTGAGAAGTAGAAAGTACAGGTATTTGAGTTCAACATGTAAGAAGTAGAAAGTACAGGTATTTGGTTCAACATGTGAGAAGTAGAAAGTACAGGTATTTGTTCAACATGTAGAAGTAGAAAGTACAGGTATTTGTGTTCAACATGAGAGAAGTAGAAAGTACAGGTGTTTGTGTTCAACATGTAAGAAGTAGAAAGTACAGGTATTTGAGTTCAACATGAGAGAAGTAGAAAGTACAGGTGTTTGTGTTCAACATGAGAGAAGTAGAAAGTACAGGTGTTTGTGTTCAACATGTGAGAAGTAGAAAGTACAGGTATTTGAGTTCAACATGTTGAGAAGTCAAAGTAAAAAGTCGTCGTGGAGTAAAGTACTGATATCAGAAAATGTACTTAAGTACAGTAACGAAGTATTTGTACTCCACTACTTCCCACCTCTGTAATGAACACATTGAAGGTCTCTTTAGATAAACTGATGGATGAAACTCACGAGCATGACTTACACACGTGATCATATATGTAGATATGAAGTCTTGTTCCTCTGCTGTGTTTCAGGTGAGTCTCCCAGCCAGGCTGTCCGTTTCTCTGCTGCGTCACACCGAGCTCGTTCCTGCTGACAAAGCTTTCTACGAGGCGGGGCTGGCCTGCAGGGTGGGTTTCTGATCAGAGGGGGAGACACAGGAGCCATTCCACTTTAAATGGAGTCTCTGTACTTTAAGTTTTATATATTTTTTATATTTAGTTTTTTTCTAGTGTCTAAAATTGGTAAATCCATTTTTTCTATTCCTGTATATGGACAAAATGGTACAAATTCCAAGATATTCTAAAAAGTCATTAAAGATAATCCCTACATTTCATAATTTTAAATACGATTTAACAATATGGTTTTTATAAAACATGTCATTTCATTTCAGGATAGTTGTTTACTTTGTAATGGCTTTGTAATGGCCGTTTTTTTTACGTCTTTTTTCTTCAATGCAATTCCTTTTGATTTCAGAATTTAGAGATTTTGAGAAAAGTCAGAACTTTGAGATTGAGTAAAAAGTCAGGATTTTGAGAAAAGAGTCAGGATTTTTAGATTTTGAGTAAAAAGAAAGGATTTAGAGAAAAAAGTTAAAAAAAATAGATTTTGAGAAAAAAGGTCTGAATTTAGAGATTTAGAGAAAAAAGTCTGAATTTAGAGATTTTGAGTAAAAAGTCTGAATTTGGAGATTTTTAGAACAAAGTCTGAATTTTAAGTTTTAGAGAATTAAGTCAGAATTTAGAGAGAAAGTCAGAATTTTGAGATTTGGAGAATTAAATCAGAATTTTGAGAAAAAAAGTCTGAATTTAGAGATTTAGAGAAAAAAGTCTGAATTTGGAGATTTTTAGAACAAAGTCTGAATTTTAAGATTTAGAGAATTAAGTCAGAATTTAGAGAGAAAGTCAGAATTTTGAGATTTGGAGAATTAAATCAGAATTTTGAGATTTTGAGTAAAAAATCAGGATTTTGAGAAAAAAGTCAGAATTTTTAGATTTAGAGAAAAAAGTCAGGATTTTGAGAAAAAAAAGTCTGAATTTAGAGATTTAGAGAAAAAAGTCTGAATTTGGAGAAAAAGTCTGAATTTGGAGGAAAAAAAGTCTGAATTTTGAGATTTTTAGAACAAAGTCTGAATTTTGAGATTTTTAGAAAAAAGTCTGAATTTTGAGGAAAGTCTGAATTTTGAGAACATTTCAGAATGTTGTGATTAATACACGAGATATGAACCTGTGTACCGGATAAACTAGATTCGTTATATGTTTAACGTGCAGGCTGTTGGCTGGGAGAACATGGCCTTCATCTTCCTCAATCACTTCCTGGATCTGTGTGATGTGAGTAAACTATCTCTAACTAACTCAACTGTACGATAACAAAATCTACCATGATTTCTAGATTTGAAATGTATCTGTGACTTTTACAGTGTCATCAGCATAAAGATAAACGAGACAATTATTAGAGCACGTTTGAGGTATTTAGTTATTTTAAAAGAAAGACATGAAACAGAAACCCCTCCCAACACTTTTAGACGTTTAAACTATGAATGAGGTTTTTGTTCCTGGTTTTATTTGGTTGTTTTCTGTCTCCAGGCGTTCGACGAGGGGACGCTGGACGCTCTGGACCACACCGACTTCCTGGACACCGACATTCCCTTCGAGGTTTCAGTTCCCACCAAACTCTGCGTCACCGTAAGACATCTTATCACATTCAAATAAATAAAGCCTGAGCAGGATCATAACATATAGAAAAATAGGAATAATATATCGAACAGCGTCAGGAAAGTAGAGGCATGTGAGCCAGATGCAAATATTTAACAACTTGATTTTGAGATTTTGAGAAAAAGTCATGATTTTGAGATTTTGAGAAAAAGTCATGATTTTGAGATTTTGAGAAAAAGTCGTTATTTTAAGAAAAAGTCATGATTTTGTGAAAAAGTCGTGATTTTGAGAAACTCACAATTTTGAGAGATGTCGTGAAAGTCATAATTTGAGATTTTGAGAAAAAGTCATGATTTTGTGAAAAAGTCATGATTTTGTGAAAAAGTCGTGATTTTGAGAAACTCATAATTTTTGAGATTTTGAGAAAAAGTCACAATTTTGAGATTTTGAGAAAAAGTCTGAATTTTGAGAAAAAGTCAGTACTTTTTTGAAGGACACTGTTCAGGAACTAGTTGTACCAAATGCTCTGTGTGTCATGACTACTTCCATTCTTTAGAGGATAAATACATGGATCCTGAGATTGAAGACCAAGCCGGTGACCAGAGAGATTTTGCTAACAAAAGACTACATTGAAACGCTTACGTGACTTTTTGTAAATGTGTGTGTATGTGTGTGTGTTGCAGGAGGCCCAGCGGGAGGAGATCCGTGATTGGGTGCTGATGGTTTCCATGGACAACCGTTTGGAGCAGGTTCTCCCGCGTGACGAGAGGAACTCGTACGAAGCGTCGCTGGTGGCCGCTAACACCGCCCTCCGATCTCTACCCTGTGTCCTCACCGGTAACACACACACACACACACACACACACACTTTCTTTTTGGTGTCTATTTACGCCGGGATCCTGAGTCGTGGCTGATCCTGTTGCTGTGGTCCTGGATCATAAGTCCTGGATGGATATCCTCGTGGATTCATCTTCCTATTATACACACATGCATTTCCAAACATTTGGACTACCTATGTTGCAAATGTATTATCTCTTGGATTTACACACGGCATCTATTGCACGTCTGTCCGTCCTGGAGAGGGATCCCTCCTCTGTTGCTCTCCCTGAGGTTTCTCCCATGTTCCCCTTTAAACTGTGGGTTTTCTCCGGAAGTTTTTCCTTGTACGATGTGAGGGTCTAAGGACAGAGGGTCTGAGGACAGAGGGTCTGAGGACAGAGGGTGTCGTATTGTCATCCTGATATTCTGTACACACTGTGAAGTCCACTGAGACAGATGTAACATTTGTGATATTGGGCTATATACATAAACATTGATTGATTGATGGTGTTCCTGCCCTCAGGTTACCCGGTGCTGAGGGATAAGATCGAGTTCTCCTCTGTGGGGAAGGCGGCCAACAAGACAGACTGGAACAACTTCCTGGTGACCACAAAGGTGAGACACACAAAGAATATCCAGTGTTGAAATGCAATTAAGTACATGTATTGTATATACTTTATATACTTATACTACCAGACTCAGGGACAGTTTCATTCCACAGGCTGTTAAACACCTGAACTTTTGAAAGAACATCCATAACATTCATCTGTTTGCAACTTACACATTATTTATCTATTATAAAACGGATAAGTAAAATCAAGCAATCTGATTGGTTCTTAGCCGTGATATAATGAGCGTATACCACAGGTAGAATTGTAGTTACTTCTCACAACAAGTCAGTATCCCTCCGCATCTGAGAAAAAGCTACAACCGTTACAGCTGTTACATTACGTCCATTACGAAACTAACTAACAAAGCTTACGATGGAAACATGTAAGGTTAACTTGGACCTCCGGGGTGGCCTTACTATGGAGGAGTGCCTATCTCCAGAAAGCACCTAAACGACGACATGCAGAGCTACGTGAAGAGCAGGCAGACCAACTGGAGAAGTCCCACCATTCAAAAGCTTTCTGAGGCGGGTCTTGAACCAAAGCAGAGAAATGATGGTCGTTAGTGGCCACAGGTGCGAAAGCTCTCTCCAGAGCTGCTGGAAGCCGAATCTCGGGGACCGGAGAAAGTGGAGCAATATTCTCGCAGTGGCGAACCGTCAGGGCCTTCAAGGTATTCAGAGAATACCCTGGAACACAAACAAACAAAAAAATCAATTTAATTATATAAATAAAATGAATACATGAGAATGGTATCCGTGTTGTTGATCTGTAATAAGTGTTACGTTGATTTGTTTGTCCTTCTCGGTCCATGCACTACGCATTTCAGTGGTTTTGTGTTAGAAAAGAAAGCAACCAATCAGATCTCGTTCTGGGTCTCTGGGTAGAATATCCTTCACCAAGGTATTCCACATCCTTGATCGAAGGCCCTGGCCGTTGCTCTGAATGAGAGCGTACGTTTGGACTGACAGTTTGATCAACCAATCAGATATTGATGTGTAGCCAATGGGCGTGTTCTTTCAGAGTTCCCCTCGGTTAGGGTGCTCTAGAAGGCCCGCTCGTTAACTGGCTCGAGACAGAGGATCTAGAACGAATGCGACGAAGCAACTCATGCCGTTTTATTGTTTTTAACGTTGAAATGACAACAGGTGAAGATGAAGCTGTAGCGGAATTGTTGCGAGTACCCTTTAAGACGACAATTCAGTGAAAAGACGGACATTATAATGCCGGGGGGGGGGGTGTGTCTACAGAAGGTCCAGTTGTGATAGCCACGGTTCGCAACTGTGTTCTCGCCACAGCCTAGAACAACCTCTACCTATACAAGTAACCTCGTTAGCCATGCTACTGATGCTGGACAGGTTTTCAGTGGGTGCACGACAAACGGCTACATACGCATGAATGTAAATAAATAGCCGAATAATCGATCGTCTGTCTAATATGCTCCGCTTCGCGTCGGGCCGAGCCACGCCCCTTAGCTGGGATCTAATGACCCTGTCGTGAGCTGTTGCTTAAATATATCATATTCCAATTACTTGTATACAGACTCTCCTTGCACTATTTAAATTATGTTATCTGTGTTGTTGTGTTGCGCTGTCGGAGGAGCCTGTGGCCTCAGATGGTCATGGTCATATCTGCGCTGTAGCTTTGATCACATGACAACAACAGCCTTGACCCTTGAACTTCAGTAGTTCTAGTACAACAGTCATCGGGGACATTCTCTTTCTCTGAAGTACCGTTAAAGTACATTTTCTTGATACGTTCTTATTTTTACCCAAATAACATCTCAATGCAGGATGTGTACTTCGAGTAGAGTACTTCCCAGTGTGGTACGAGTACTCTGAAGTCTCACAGTCTCACTTAAAGCAGCCGAACCTCATTTCACTGAGTTTCATCATCTCTCTCAACATCAGTGGTTTTATGTGAATCAGCCGAGTCGACGGATTGCAGCATCCTTATCGGCGCACACACACACACACACACACACACACACACACACACACACATCATTTCGTCATGCAGCAGTGAAGGTGTGTGTTGGATCTGATTTGTGGTTGGTTGATTTTTTTGTGTGTTTGTCTTCCTCCGCAGACCACCCACAGTTCAGAGTGTCAGGACGTCCTCAAGTTCATCAGCCAGTGGTGTGGAGGTCTGCCGGCGTCTGGGTTCTCCTTCCAGTGACACACACACACACACACACACACACACACACACACACACACACACACACACACACGCACATATTCCTATTTATTGTTTTGTTACACTCTTCCATTTCTGCTGCAAGGTCTGAAATACTTCTTCCATCTTCTTCCACCAACTATATATATTTATTTATTCGACATTTCATTTATATTTGGTGTATATTTGGTGGTAAAACAGCGTCATTAGAACCTCCTCTGCACTTCCATGTGCTTTATTTGTCTGACAGTCACACTTGAAGCAATCGACTACAAAACAAGAAACTGGCCATTTTACCAATAGGAGGAATAAGTGTGAACTTAACGATATAGATTCCTACGCAGGACAATAAAGCAAATGTGATGAACAGTTAGCCAGGACCTATATCCCTTCACACTTCCTGATATCCATTATTTCTCTCACAGCCCATTGGATGCGACGGAAGACATATATCCTAAAAAAAAAGGACACTATTTTTATATTTTTAAAAGGCTTAGCTGTTTCCTAACAGCTGGTCACTCGCTTTTATTTCAAGGAAGGAAATAGAGCATTTGTTAAGGGACTATTTTTCTGCGGCGGATTAATCCACATTTGGGGCTTTAGTGAGTATTTGCTGGAGTATGTAAGGAAGGAACAGCAACAGTGATGTGATTTGGGACATTAATGGAGGATATTAATGTAAGGACACTGAAACCTCCTGCACTTACAGTACATGTGTATCCTCCCTTACGTTCCTCCACATCCCTTCATCATTTCCTCATTTCTTTCCTCCCCTCTTCCTCTCATCAGAAGGACTTGTCACTGAATTAAAGCCAAAGGTTTCTGTGAGATTTGAACAGATATTGAGAAACTATAATAAGTTAAACTGACAGAGAGAGGGACGGTTTGTTCTCTGGAAATGCCTTAATGTGTGTTTCATATGGAATGTATTTTGTTTAATAAAGTTCAAATAAAAGATCGTTGTGTTGCTTTTTAATCCCTTTTCAATGGGTCGCCTTTATTCATTTGTGTTGTACACGTGGTGTCAGGAAACTATACTATGATTATGTAAGAAAAATAGATACATTAACGAACCAAGCTCCGAACCTGGGGGACAGAGCCTTCTCCATCGCTGCCCCCACCCTCTGGAACTCCCTTCCACAACCCATCAGAGACTGCACCGACCCCCCCCCCCCCCCACCAACTTCAGACTGGCTTTTCATTTGTGAATTATGCTGTGTTGCCGTTTTAATATTTATTTTTTATTTATATTCTTTATTCTATTGTCATGTTTTATCAAACCTCTGTAAAGCGTCTTTGAAATCAAATGTATTATGATTATAAATTAGTCCCTTATATTACACGTTGCCTCCTGAAATAATTGAATCTGTGCTCTCATTTAAAACTGATTTAATTTCCTTAATCTAGTTTTGTATACTTAAGTAAAAACTGCATTAAAAGGACGTACACAATAATCACACATCCTTTTTTTTTAATTTTTTTTTTTATTAACAAACAACAACATTACAGAGAATTTACAACAACACACATTTTATTACTTTTTTGAGTCCGAAGACAGAAAAACGTATCGGAAAAAAAGTTGATGTTCCTACTGGTTCTTGGGGAAATACCACAAATGTTTAAAAATGTATCATAGAAACCCGAGAAGGACAGTTTCAGGACATTTTATCGACGCGTCAAAGAGTCTGGACGAATAAAAGATTCAAGCTTAGATCCCATTTGTAATATTAGAGTAAAAAAACTATTTTAAAAAGCTTGGACACACAATCTTAAAAACTACATATCTAGCATTTCCAATCACTGTGGTTGTACTGCAATGTTTCTACTGTACGTACATTAACCTCTCTATATATTAATATTGATAGACTATAATACCGCCTTCTTCCCCAGAAGGAGACTGGAAGCTTGTGTTTGCTTTCTGCATGTCTCACCTCCACTGCTATACTTGGAATAAAAACGTACATAAAAACGGAGAGAGAGAGAGAGAGAGAGAGAGAGAGAGAGAGAGAGAGAGAGAGAGAGAGAGAGAGAGAGAGAGAGAGAGAGAGAGAGAGAGAGAGAGAGAGAGAGAGAGAGAGAGAGAGAGAGAGAGAGAGAGAGAGAGAGAGAGAGGAGAGAGAGAGAGAGAGAGAGAGAGAGCGAGAGAGAGAGAGAGAGAGAGAGAGAGAGAGCTGTTGTAATAAATATATCATATAATTTAATATTTCCCAGTTTGCCTTCATTCAAACTGTCACTGTTTGATCTTGTCGTTGTTGATGTTGTTGTTGTTGTTGTTGGTTCATATATGATGATTTTAGTTGGTCTTTCTTTTCCCAACATCACTTTGTCTAGATTTTCATTAATAATCTGACTTTTTTATCGGTATGTAAAATGTACTTGGTGAGGTCTTGCCTTGCCCATGCTGTTTTCTCTGTAGTCCATTATTACTTTGAAAGAATAAGATGCATCAGTTCGACGAACACTCGATGTCAGATCGTCCTTATTTCTTAAAAATATGAGTGTTTTTTTTTGGTGATTTAGGATTCTGATCTGCCGAGACCGATGCAAGTGAGATGCAAGTGAGGAAAATCATGATGTGGAGACGAGAAAACATGGAGTCTGTTTTTTTGCTTATTTTGAAGACCCTTAATTGTACAAAGTAAAGCATCTTTGCATCAGGACGAGATGCACTGCATAAGGACGATTTAAAAACCTAAGGGGGTCATTGTATAATAACTTAACATCACAAATGAATAGCACACAAAGTTGTTATATTCATAAAAGTGTTAGATATCAAAATGCTAAACTATGTACAATTATAATCCAACAACTGCAACAATGCACTTAAATATGCTGCTCAAAAGTAAACACAAAACTACATTTTATTTATGTTATGTTGCGTTTATTTAAGTGTCTCCCATTGTGATCAAATATTAATTAATACAACTTTTTATTGTACCATAATTATCAAAATATCCAAGACCCAAATATAACATGTATCGTTCAATGCCCACATTTTTTATTTTAAAAGCATTTAAAGAAATTGACAGTTTGGTGACTTCTAGTGGTCATTAGTGGTATTGCAACGCGCTCATCCCACCTACAACAAAATCCCAGAAATCTGCCATCTTCATTATAGAAATGCATGTTCGTGATTTAGAAAAGCACTTGATATGTATGTCAGTTTTAAACTGAGGGTTGTAGATATTAAATATGGCCACTAGAGGCAGTGTTGAGCGTTGATTTTCAGGTCACTCTCTTGGCATTCACCGCGTGCCTTAATTGTATGGACATTTAAATCAAGGTCCGCTGTGAACACGAGGAGAGACGACCCATCATTATTTTCCGTAGTAATATTTCACTCAGTTACTTTAACTCATTTCAGTTCTCGTAAAAAAAATGCTGTGTTTTTTTGCCGTGTTGTAGCTGCTCCAGTTTGTCAATGTTTTGTCTTTTTATTCTCCAAAAAAAAAATCCCATTTTCTTCCAGCACTGCTCAACAGCACGTGATCCCTCTGTGTTCAGCTTCACTGGGCTTTGTCTCTTACATAGTTATCTCAACCTTCAAGATGCTTTTTGACATTGGTGGCAGTCCTTGTGCTTTTAACAATAAATGTTCAAACTTGATGAATTTGTATAAAAGAACCCAGACACATACATTACTACCAAGGCATCTCGTGTCAGCTCACACAGCCTGCGTTAATTGACTTTAGGTGTAAATATGTATGATAGTCACTTTTCTCACCAAATATCTCATATGAATGTTGGCCTACTGCCTACACTGGTTATTTATCATGACCATGCACATAGCCCATTATAATACACAATACATATATCATGTATTCTGACTACACCCAGGAGTTAGAGAATATAGCATTTATAATAACATCATTAATGCTGATTATTTAGTTTAGTGATTATACTGACTATTATTAAAAGTACATGATGTATTAGGACACTTCTGCCGCCCCCCTTTTTTCTGCAGTGCTCTGTCTCCTCCTGTAGTCCTAAAACAGGTGTGTGTGTGTGTGTGTGTGTGTGTGTGTGTGTGTGTGTGTGTGTGTGTGTGTGTGTGTGTGCGTGTGTGTGTCCTGCTGACCTCCACAAAAAAGGCTTCCTGCTGGGACAGCTTCGTTTTACCCAATGACGAAACTGACAATACCATTTATATCCAGGCTACATTAACTATTCAAAGATAAATGCTTACCACTTACAAATGGAATACTAGCATTTTGCATATTTAAAATATGCTAATTCATGTGTTTTCCAACATCCACGCACCTTGCAAAAAAATCTATTTGCTACGACCTAATGCCATCATTTCCACATTTTTGCTGGGCTTTTAAAACCAACATAATGTCTACTTGCCATCTGATGGATACGAGTCAAGTTAAGGTTGATTGATTAGCGATTTTCTTACTTCTCAGATTGCTGCATTGGGAGAGCCTCAGTTAGAGCATCCAATAAAGCTCAATTTATTTTGTGTTTCAGAACCTAGATTTATTCTCGCTGGAGATCCAAACACTTCTAAGTGCATGTCATACAAGGATGCAATTTCAACTCCAGGAAAATAAATGATGTTGGAGACGGAGTGCCTGATTGATGTCTCTGTAGTGATTTCAAACTGAAATGAACAGAAACCAAAAAAGCCTTCCTGTGAAACTGAAAAAAATGCAGCATGCAGAGGGAAAGTAATGTAAGGATATGCAGTATTTATGGATGCAAAGGAACCACCGGTATGGTCCTTTAAGCAGCACTGCGGACCATTAAAGCATTATCCTCCATTATCCAGCAGCAGCATCCATAATGCACGTTGTTATACAGCACTGCATTAATGACAGCTGCAGGGAGGAAGCTGCTGCTGCGCTTTTACCTCCATCCCATGCACCCCGAGAGCTTCAAACGTCCTGTCAGGGAGCATTTTCATAGTATTCTTTCATGTGGTTGCTGCAGGTGGAGAAGGAGCCATGCTCAACGGCTCTCCGGCAGAAGAGAGGACCCATCTGCAGCTTCGTTACACGCTCAAATGCTAATGACCCAGATAGCTCATGTAGGCTAAAAATGCAGAGAGGGGGGTGTGGGGGGGGGGGGAGGGGTGGGGGGGCTGCCTTTGTGGGGGTCGGGCGTGTGTGTTAGAGCCTAAAAAAAATCTGCAATACTCGAGTGCACATCTTAAAGGACTCAAATGATAATGCATGTTTGTGAACCCATGCATTACACCGTAATAAAATATATAGCAATTATTAAGATTCTAGGGTTTTATAAAATGTTAACACCCAGAGTAAAACATCACATGGATTTGATGCAACATTTAGGTGTGTGTGTGTGTGTGTGTGTGTGTGTGTGTGTGTGTGTGTGTGTGTGTGTGTGTGTAGCCTTCTGCTAATATTTCAAAGGAGAGGAGAAGTTCCGCAGAGCACGACACTGCGGCTGCTGCAGGATCAGATTGAGCGCAGATGAAAGGAGCTGGTGGAGGCCTATACAAATGTCGGTTTAAAAGGAATATACGATGTATAAATGTATGGAAAAACCAACCAACAATACCTTCCAGTAGCAGTGAGCAGCATTAGTGGCGCAGCTTTCTATTTTTTTTTGTTTTATCATCGATATTTACTGACATTTTATGCAGTCAATACCTCCATAAAACCACCGATGAGAGGTTGTGCTCGTCCGGAGATAGAGCGCTTTACATCGGATTGATGTGCGTCCAGCTCCCGGTCCTCCGGAGGTCCATGCAGGGATGCTGAGGATGCGGTTTGGATGTTGCGGGGGATGCGGAGGTCGGACTGTCCTTCCACTGCAGCTGAATTCAAAATTGAAAAAAAAAAGACGATTTTTCTTTTTCCCTCTCTGCAGAAGAACTCCTCATGCACAAATAGTCCAAAACCCAGAACATCCTAAGCCTTTAAAAAGCAGGTTTTGTGTGCAGGGTGCAGTCAGGAGGAGGATACAGGAGCTGAATGGAGGGATGGAGGGAGAGAAGTTGGGCGCAGTCAGAGGGAGAGAGGAGAGGAGGGGGAGGTCCTCTGAAAGTCACATGGAGGCTGCATTTTACATCCTCAGCTTCTCTGTCCTCCCCCTCCCTCCCTCCCTCCCTCCCTCCCTCTATCTCTCTCTCTCTCTCTGAGGATGGAGGGAGGAAAGAAAGAAAGAGTGAGAGCCTCAGCAACAAACAGAAGCATCCATCTGAACCGCCTTTTCATTTACAGGAAAACAACAGATCAACGTGTATAAATAAAATCACATTACATGTGGATCCATTGATGTGATAGCTGTTCATGTTTAACACCTATTCCAAAACTAAGAGCCTTATTCTGCTGCTGTGGTTAAGGGTGTCCACATACTTTTGGCCATATGCAATAGGACCAGTGGTGCAGGAAGTATAAACAAAACAATTATTGCACTTATTTGTATTTTACCGCAACATTTGTGTTTGTAGCTGATGCAATATCTGTAGCCAATGACAGTTTAAATCTAAACATTCATGGATATACATTCCCTGATTAAGGCCCATTTCATCTACTTAATGTATGTACATGAATGCCCTTGAGTTCCCCATAACCTGACTTTTGTTTGATAATCATGGTTAATATCAAGATGGGTGTGTATTTGCAGGAAACATCACAACAATAAAACAAAAAAAACAAGGAAAGTGGAGCTTGGTGTTAATTTTTTTTTGTCAAACATGATGACAAAATCACAAGTTACAGTAGGTCACGATCGTCCAAAGATATGGGTTTTTCCATCCTTTTCTTTCCACGTGTATTGAGTTTGCATTACATATAACCAACCGTGCAATAGTTTTGGTGTTTTCATAAGTTATAATAAAGTATTACTTTGGTTTAATGATGTGAAATATAATGAACTGTAATACTGAGACTTTAGTTCCACCTGGAGTAAATTCACAAGCTACCCTGCCGTATACAAAGTCATTCAAACTGCACCTTTACCAGCTTTGAGAACACTTTAATGATCAATAATTATAATCACAACATATATTATATATTTTCCAATGTGCATAATGAGTAGCCAAAAGTAAAAGTATTGGTACTTTAAGTAGGCTAGGCTATATTTACAATACCAATGTTTTTATTTTACTTGATAACATTTTAAATGCAGACTATTACTACACTCTGGTACTTCTACTTTTACATAAGTACAATATCTGAGTAGCCTACTTCTCCCACATATGTATCTATCCATGCTGCGTTGTTTACTGTCATTGTTGAGTAACACATGGTTACGGAAGCAGTTACACACGCCTGTTTTGATCGCTGTTATGTTGTTGAGCTAACTGAGCTAGCCTCATTACTGTGTATCTGAGCTGCTGCTGGTTCAATGGTCTCGTCCTCCAGGTTAAGGCTCATTTTGCGTCATTTTGTGAACAGTGGTATGGGAGAGATGTCCTCCAAAGCCCAGATGCCGACCCCAGAATCAGCCATGCCCGGCCGTAATGCAGGCATCAAAGTCTCAGGTAAGGTAGCCTAGCCTTAGCATGTTAGCTTCATTAGCAAAACAGATGTAACTCTACGGCAACTTAAACTTTATTCTAGCGAAATAAAGCGATATTTTTGCTGGTTTATTTTGTGTTGTGGTAAACGTTTGCGTTGTTGTCTTGGTCACGGCGGGATTTATCCGTTATAGAGACCTTAATACGTTTTCATTGTCATTTAATAAGTTAGGGTTAGGTTAGGTTAGGTGTTAGGTGTTTTTACTGTGGGGAGCAGGCAGGGCCGCCCCTGGCCAATTTGTGGCCCCAAGCGACATTGTGAGATGAGCCCCCCCCCCCCAACCGACAGTTGTTTTTGGAAACAAAGTAGGCTACTTTGCAAATATAATTCCTGTTTATTATTATTATCAACACAGTTACTTTTTTATACAGTGAGGTAAATGTGCATGTATGTCGTTCAGTCTGCATTTCCTGCCAAATACTAGCCTCAAAAAGATTAAAATATAATTAATGCAAATAAACTACTTCTACTAATAATAATAATAATCATAATCAATTCAATAATATAAATACTATATTATTTTATTATAATATAGTCAAGACAAAACATGCTTATGACATGCTCAAAAACTGATATTTCTTAAATCTGTATTCTAGTTCCCTCTGTCAGCAATGTATCAACAACTACACACACATTCCTATCAGTATTTCTCTGTGTTGTGGTTGACATGATGATGACTGTTAGGAGTAAAAGTTTACTTTTTGTTCATGTACTTTTTATTCATGTATTTTTTCTTTAAATGTTTCTATTATTATCTTTTACTGTTTTTAAATGCCTTTGTCTGAATGTCTTTCATTTTTGTAAAGCACCTTGAATTGCCTTGTGTTGAAAGGTGCTATATAAATAAACTTGCCTTGCCTTAAGGGGAGAGGCTGAGCGTCACCATGAAATGTGCAAATTCACATAAAAATGAATAAAAGGGGAAAAAATGCTCCATGTTTTTTAGGCTGCAAACTTTAACTGTTATGTAAGCCAACTAGACAGACAGTGTATCACTCTTCCTCCTGTACATTAGCAGATACAAGGCATACAATACTTGAATGAATGTTAAATAAAGAAGGCTGGAAATAACTGCATCTCCATTAGCCTGTATGCTCTGCAGAGGCTGCCTTCTTCATGTCGTGAATTGCAGCTGATGTTTTAATGGCAATTTGACTTTTACAACATTCGCCAGTTGTACATTTGACTCATACAATAACCCACCTTCGAGATGATGCTCTAGTTTCTTCATGTTTTTTTTTTTTTTTCCCTCTTGCTTGCGCCGGACTGAAACTGTCTTTTCACCGACATCTCTTCACCTGCACTAGTGGACCGTATCAAAGCCGTGATTGGTCAGATGTCGATTCATTGCAACGGTTGGGTTACAGACGTGCTCCCCTTGTCACCTCTCACTCTCACGGGGGGTGCGCGGAGAACTGAGCGGGGAACTGCGCACAGCAGCTGAGGCCCTCTGGGCGGGGTCCCCTGCGCAAGGCGGGGCCCCATGCAATCGGCGTGATTGGCCTGTAGGGAGGGGCGGCCCTGCTTATTAGCAAAGATGCTCTATAACTTCCGTAACTGTTTCTGTAGAAGCTATCTAGCTGTTAGCACCGACTTCTACTACTGCGCATGCGCAAGCAGTTTATTGAGCACTGTATGAGTATCATTAATACCACAAACACTAATCAATACAACTTGTTATGTTCCTACTGAATTATTGCTCTTTATCTGTACTCTTACCCATTATCACAGTGCTGAAAGAAGTAGGCTACTCGGAAATGTAATTAAGTAAAGGTAGTTAAGCATAATGTCAACAAGCATACACGAGTGTTTCATTGGAAATTATTGCACCCCAAAGGAGCCAATGTTTAATACTATGATACATTTTATTTTTTCATTTGTGGGGCTGGCCAACATTGATCATTGTATTGTATAATATTGGAAATATTTATTGGAAATGTTTACCTTGTTAAAGTTGATATTAATCCTAAGTCCTAATTAATCACATTGACAATCAAAAACTATTTTCTAAGCAGTTATGGATGGACTTTTTGCAGAAAAATTAAAAAAACAATCAATCAATTACATAGAAAAACAGAAACATGTAAAAATGTTGAGACATATTGATCACCATATTACCATTTTCACTTAAAATCTAGAAAGATAATATTTCGTTATTGACATAAAAAGGGATATTAAGCATTAAACATCAGATTTTCGCAGTTTCACTTCCTAAACGTCAGTATTTGCTTTCAATAATCCAAAACATTGTTCTTCCTCTACCGTAAGTGTCACTCTAACAGGAAAATGGCTTACACAAAAGTGTGTTGTGTGAGATAGGGATGTTTTTTTATACAAACAGACCGATAGCAGCACCAAGTTGGCAGTTGGGGCAATTGGCACCAACCTGCCCCCTCTCCACTACAAGTGAGGGCGCTGAGGCTTGGCACGAGATGAATAGATCTGCACTGGCACCGAACAAAAGGCAGGCACACACACACACACACACACACACACACACACACACACACACACACGCACACGCACACACCCCAACCTCTAACATTTAAAAGATGACAGAAATAAGTAGGAAGTGTAAAGGTTGCGTGGAGAAGATATTGACTGGTGGTGTATGGGTTCAGTGTTAAAGAGACTGGGAGAAATGGGAAGACAGGAGGAACACAGAGTCAAATGTTTTGATTTTTTTGGGTTGATTTGTTGTTTTTTGGGAGTTGGACTGGAGGGGGTTGGACTGGAGAAAGGAGGATGTGGGTTAGGAGGGCGGGGGTCCACCGCGAAAAGGACGATTTGGATGGATGGACGATGGGAAGGTTCAGACGGAGTGGCAGACATGCTGGAGCGTCGCCAAAGCTTCTCGGGAACGCTGCCACATTTCGAGAGAGACGAAGAGGGAGCAAGGGAGGGAAAGGAGAAGCCATGCCTGCAGTGGAGAGACTTGGCAGGGCTTCCCCTCCTTTGTCTGTCTGGCTCGGGGCTGCAGCGCCAGAGGAAATCAAGAAATGTCCAGGCGTGCTGGTGCTGGTGCTGGAGGAGGAGGAGGTGGATGTGGACTCCGAAAAAGACGAGAGTGAAAAAGTACTTTTCGAACGAGCGAAAAACTCTTCTGAAAGAGCAGTGGAAACAAAAAAAAAACAAACGAGCGATTTTCTCTTTTTTTAAGCGGTATTCGCCAATGGAGCCATCAAACAACAACATCCAATGACCTTAATGGCAAGAAAGTGTTTTTAAAGAAGAGCAGAAGAACCTCCATAAACTGGAAAAACAATGGATATTAAACCTCAAAAAGTCGAAGAAGGCCAATCCTCCGCCAAGCAAGAGGTTTGTTTTGACAACTTGTTCAATGTCTTTGACCAAAATCGACTCAATCTGGTGAAATTGTTCCGGGGGAAAATGTTTTTATGTCAATGTCAGCAAGAAATCTTAATTTACGCGTCCAGATGTAGAGTATCTTTTGTTGATTTGATCTGTTGTTTGGTTCTGGTTCTGGGCAGGGCCAGAAGCCTTCAACTCAGAACCAAATCATATTGTTCGACCTTTTGTATATCCTTATGCAGTTGACTTTGATGATATTCAATCGGATTGTATGGATTTTAGCACTCGTAAGGATGCAAACGGGACGATAAACTGGTCATGGTTAAAAAAAAACAAACATTACATTACATGTCACTTGTTAGGCGCTTCTATCCAAAGCGACTTACATACATTCGGTACTGTGGACAATCCCCACAGGAGCAATTTGGGGTGAAGTATCTCAGGGACACAACGACAGTGGGGGACTCAAACTTGCTATCCCCTGATTCGAAGTCCAGCACACTACCCATTGAGTCACAGCCTGCCCTCATCAAGGTCCATCTATTGATTGTTCTGGATCTTTGAATCGAATGATTTGTATTAGCAAGTTGACTGAAAAAGTGTTTTGCTGGTCTCACCTTAGGCCACACCCACTTTCACTGTGTGGTCATAGATGAGCTCTGTCACACCTGCAAACACACCCAACAATGACTTTCCAGTTTTTACCTGCACATCACTGCAGAAAGGTGAAACGTCGAACCACTGGAGGTCGAAACAAAATGTTCAGTTACTCTGAAAGGAGTTGTATCTCCATGTTGTGTAAAACGTAGAGATTGAGGCTTGATTTTGGAAACGGCTGAGCAATATAATCTCACAAATTAAGTATTTTAATATTAATCAATATTTGACATCCTGAGAGTTTGATACTATAGTCATGTCAATAAGGGTTGTAATAGTAAGTAATTGGACATAAGTACGAATAAACGGGTATTAATTACCCAAAAATGCACTTATTATTTTCTCAATTAATCAAGTTGTCTATAAAATGTCAGGAAACAGTGAAACCTGTATAAATATAAGCAGCTGGAATATGCTTTAAAAAAATGTCAAAGAATTTCCCACTTAATTTTCTTTCAACCAATTGTTTAAGCTCTACTTTTATCCACTTTCATGTGACTAAACTCTCTGAACTTTAACATAAATACCATGCAACTCTGACGTTGTTGTTGTTATTGCTTTTGTTGATATACTAGTAGGGCCCGTTTGTGAATTTACAAGCGATGGTTGTATAATAACTGCCGAAAATAATGTAACAATTTCTATGTTTTTGTTGATAAATCAAAGTCTCTAATTTAACACCTTTTCACTGGCTAATTATGTCGCATTGAGACGTTTAAAACCCATTAAAACATCTTATGATTGTTACTTGTGAGATATAACCTCATGATTAATACCTCGAGTTGGCATTTTACTAAACACTTCACCACAGATGGAAAAAGTGAAAAGAAAAGCCTAATGAAGAAGTGAATGTCATCCCCATCGCAGCTGAATGCAGAGGCCTCAGACTTCCAGCAGCTGGTCTCTAATTAGCAGGTGTGTTTGTGGGTGAACATCATCTTTTCCGCAGCTTGCTGTGACTCATTTTCAGAGGCAATAATGGACACAAATATCAGGTGTGATACTTTGCGAATAAGATGGTGGTTTCCAGATATCAAGTTGATTTAAATAGCTTAAAGTTGTCTCACCACACAATGCAAGCTAAATGCAGCGCTTTAGTTGAAGTTAAACAAATATTTGTCCAGCTGTTTTGATTCTCTCCTTATTGGCACCTCTAAGTACATGGGCGGTGGTGGCGAAGTCCATAGCGACTTGGCTTGGCACTGAGTCACCAGTTCAAATCCCGGCAAGACCAAGTGCTACCGAGGTGTCCCTGAGCAAGGCACTCCTCCCCAGGCGCCGTTCAAAATGGCAGCATACTGCTCCTAACACTTGGATGGGTCGAATGCAGAGAAACCGTTTTGTTTAGTTTAGTTTATTTATTTATAGTGTCGTGGACAGTCCCCATCGATGAACTGTCACAAAAACAGTAAATGGTGCAGCTTTAGCCGACATGGCTAATTTCCAGCTGCTGTCCCCGGCCAGATGGTAATAGACACCCTTAAAATTACAATATATCAACAGCATTAGTTATAAGAAAATATATAAAATAAAATAAAAAGGAGGAAAGACAAGTAGAGGATAAAAGAGAACAATAAACAACACACGTTACTATATACCAGGGGTGTCCAACCAGTCGAGATTCCCAGTCGATCGCGAGATGTGTCTAAAAATAGAACAACAACATTCTGTTTTATCGTTAATGTCCTATAACATAATCTTCCTGTGCCAGAATAATGCACTTGAACGCATCAAAGCTTTGTGATTGGCCGGCGTGACTCCGTGTGTCGGGGCGTGGCTGGTGGGCAGTAGTTTGCTGACGTTGTCCGTGGCAACAGGAGTGACAGTCCGCACACACACAAGACCGCAATTATGGCAGAAGCAAAAGAGCCCAAAATATATAATTTTCACTCCGAGTGGGAGGATGATTATTTTTGTATCTATTCCAATTCAAAGTCCATCTGTCTCGTCTGCAATGCGAGCGTGGCTTTATCGAAGAAGGGTAATTTAGGAGCGGCATTTCAAAACAGTGCACAAACGCTACGAGACGGAATTCCCTCCTAATTCTGCCCTACGCTCCCAAAAGGGGAGGGGCCTGAGAGGACAGCAAAAGGGGAGGGGCCTGAGAGGACAGCTAAAGGGGAGGGGCCTGAGAGGACAGCTAAAGGGGAGGGGCCTGAGAGGACAGCTGAATGCACAGCAGTACATTTTCACCCGGCCCAACAACAAGAGCAAGGCTGCTCCAGAGCATCTTATCGTGTCAGTCACGTTCTTGCGAAACACATGAAGTCTTTCAAAGACGGCGAAGTTGTGAAAGAAGCATTCCTGGAGGCTGCCGACGCGCTTTTGGGGGACAGTAAAAATAACAGAAGCATTTCAACAGGTTTTTGATATAATAAAAACTCAAGTTAGATACCGTTATTAATCAGCTGTGAGTTTTAGTTTATTTGAACTTAGTCATTATAATTATTGTACAAAATGGTATAAGAATGCAAACTTAAATTGATTATAGTCTATCATCAATTCAGGTTAAGAAACTAGTGTTGCTTGCATCCTATTTTAAAGGCATTTCTTTTTATACTCGACTAAAATGCTAAAATGCAACAAAAAAGGGTTTGATTGTATTAATTTTGTCTCTTTTATTGCACGTTGGCAGCAGATTCCTGAGTAGCTTCAGATCTGAGTCGTCTTATTAGTAAGCCTAATTTATACTTTTGTAGCAACACTGTTTTTATATAATGGCAAAGAAAGGGTTCAGAGTCTTTTTCCCTGTGTCCTATGTGGCAGCACTGTTCAATGTGTCTTGAAAACATTACCCACTGTAGTGACGTGTGAATAAACTCCAACTCTGTATCAACAACACTGTTGTGTAACTTCAATTAAATACTTGTATGTGTGTAGATTAGAAAGAGGTAAGATAAAGGATCTGCAGTATTTTATGAGGTATTAATCGTACAAAGGTCAGTTTTATACAAGTAGAAGTGTGTATTTACCTGGTAGGCTGTCAGTAATGGCTACGCCTCTCTATGTGGACTGGTAGATCTCGGCAGACTGGCAACTTTAACACTAGAATCGCCAACGGGTAAATTGTACCCGCAGCTGTTTTTTTATTGTATGTAACTTTTTTTCAATAAAATATTAACGTCTCCCAGTCCGTGACTTTTCCTGAAAGTGTGTTATGTAACACCCTGTGTTGTTAAAAATTGGCAATATGAAGTCAGATTGAAAGAATCACCAAAAAAATGGATATTTATACCTATTTCCGCCAGCGGGTAATATTTACCTCATAGAAATGCAGCGCTCCTCGCGCTATTGATTTCGCGATCAAAATGATCAAAATACTACGGAGGGAAGATATTTTTGTTTGTAGGGGAAGCTCGCGAGTGTGTGTGTATACGTGTGTGTGTTTGTGTATTTTTGCGTTTGTGTGTGTTGTGTTTGTTTCCCAGAGAAAACCCTCACGAGACACACCGGCTGTTGTTGTGCCTGCTGTGATGTTAAATTACTCCGTTCTCCGCTTGTAATTATGCCGTTACAAGCTTCAAAGTTATATTTATCATCTGAATTTGCCGAAACAAGTTTAATATTCTGAAAGCCAAGACTTTGTTTAATTTAAATCAGATGAAAACAAACTGTAACAGACCCTGCCGTGTTATCTATGATTACTATACTCTTACGGCCCGTCCACACAGCGGCGTGCGTTGACGCTTCCCCATTCACTTTGAATGCGGGTGACGTCACTTTTAGCCGAAATGCATCGTGGGAAGCGACGTGGAGCGTAGCTGGCGTGGCTCGCTGCAAAAGTTGAGCAATGTTCAACTTTTGACGCCTCGGTGAGGCGTCAGCCAATCGAATCATATGCCAGTACAAGCTCTAGCCAATCAAACCGCTGCTTGTGTGTCAGGGGCGGGAGATTCATGTGATTGGTTGTTGGTCGAGTTTCAGACACGCCCGCCGGCAAGCGTCAGCGCACACCGCTGTGTGGACGGGCCATTACGTTCATAATTTCAGCCGGAGGGAGGGGGGGGGCGGCGCTGCTGGAAGAGCAGAGTGCGAGTGAGAGGTGCCTGTCTTCGTCCCTTTACAAGCTTCAAAAATGTATTTATCGTGTGATTTTGGAAATAAAAGTTTCATATTCTGAAAGCCAAGACTTTGTTTGTTTAAAATCAAACAAAACACCCGAACCCTGAAAAAATAGTTTTTTACGTAATTCCACGTTTATTCTGAAATGAGCCGTTGCGACTTCTGACTGATTTCGATAGAGCGGGTCACATATAATATCAAAAACTGAGAGTCCACAGATTATATTGGTATACATGTCATCCCTGTGCGATCAAAACTCACCGTTCTGTATGGTACATTGTACCTTGGAAATCAATAGCGGGTAAACTTTACCCGTTGGCGGATATAGGTATACAGCGACCTCTGGCGGTTCTAGTGTTAAAAGTAGCTCTCGGTTCAAAAAAGGTTGGGCACCCCTGGGCTAGCCGAAACGACCCCTAGTGGAAACGCAACCAAAAACGGACCGGGCACGGCACGCTTAAACCGCGCTGTAGTGGAAATGCACCATTAGTTCACTTGTCTTAGCTTAAGCTGGTATTTCATTATAATATGGAAAAAAAAGTAGTCTAATGCGCCCAATTACCTTATAGGTACAACCAGTGGCTGTATATCATGTTCATATAAGCTATACATATATTCACAAATTGAGAATGTGTTTTTCCTTCTAGTTTTTTGTACAAATCCTTACTTACTTTCGCTATTGAGACATTTGTGATGTTTCAGTTGTACTTTTAGACATTTGCTCAAAGAAAAGTTTACTCATCATACTAAAAAAAGATGAAGAAGAGAAACCAAAGATTTTGGGCATTAATGGGTTTCTAAGTACAATTTATTACAACATGTCACTTGTTAGACGCTTTTATCCAAAGCACTAAAGTAAAATTTTTCTCTGTTGCACTTTTACTAGTATTTTGCAGTGTGGTTTTAGCTCTTTTAGGAAGGGATCATGATACTTCTTTCGCATCATTTGGTTTAATATCCTGTTGTAGATACAGGCCACTTGTAGACATTTACTTTACTTTTTCTTTATGGATATTTTACAAATCACCCTTTTAAACTTTATTCTTGTTTTACTGTCATACCTGTTTTTCATTTATTCTCTTATTTTTTTATAACTATAATGATCATATAAACGTGTGCCTCGGAAATAATTGTTTACATTAATGGTGACCAAAACGTTTGAGACCCACTGAGATAACACTGAGAGTCCTTTAGCTCACTGAGCCTCTCAGTCTGACAGGAGAGGACTCTCCTCCACCTTGTTGTTGAAAAAACTCCTTATATCCGTTAGCGTAGCTCGCTAGCACCAGAAGCTAACAACTACGATCTCCGGTACCGGTGCGCTCTCTCTCTCGCTCTCGCTCGTTCCACACACACACAGAGCGGAGCTGTAATGAAACACAGAGACCCAGAGGTAATAGTATACTGTACTGTATCATATTATTTTCGAATCAATAATTTTACAAAATATGATTTTTTTTTTTTAATCTTTTTTTTTTTAATAACCATTTTTCCTCCTGGTCTCTCGCGCCCCCCCTGTCATGCCTCTGCGCCCCCCACTTTGGGAACCACTGAGTTATGTTATGTATTTTTTCTGTAATTTCCTGTTTTATTTTGTACTTACCTCTTGTCTTTCATTTCAGGCCCTGTTTCTTCCTCCTCTTGTGTGTTTTCCCGCCATCATCAGTGTCTGCCCGCCCCTGATAGTTTCCACCTGTTCCCTCTCACCTCATGTTTAAATAGTCCTGTCTCTCCCCTGTCCTGTGTCAGTTCGTCTTGTTTGTTTCCCCGAATGGTCGTGCCAAGCCTCAGCTCTGAAAGGATCGCGTTCCACTCATGTCAGGTTTTGTTATTTTGTTGGCTTAAGTTTTTATTAAGCCCTCTTTTTGTTACGCTAGTTTTTTCGTCCTTGTTGGCGCGTTTTGTTATTTCCACCACCTACTCTGTTCAGAGAGATTACCTGACCTGTTAAAATAAATAATTTTTTTTTATTACATTCAAGACTTTGTCTCTGGGTCGTGGATTTGGGTTCATCAGTTTGTGTCGAGGTCCTGGCATAGTGTACTTACAGCAATGTTTATACATGTACAGACTGTCCCTAGTACTGTCAGCTACTTCACATTTCTCTTAAGTAATAATAATAATAGCTGAGATTTCTATAGCGCCTTTCAAGGGACCCAAGGTCGCTTTACAGGAATAGGGCAAGCACAAACAAAACAAAACAAAACAAAGGTCAGACAGACAAAACAACAGATCGATTTAAGGGCCGAAAGCCTTGATGAACAGATGGGACTTGAGGGTCCTTTTGAAGGCGTCCAGTGTGGGGATGTTGCGAATCTCCGCAGGGAGAGCGTTCCAGAGGGTGGGGGCTGCCACGCTGAAGGCTCTGTCCCTGAAGGTTCTCAGTTTGGTGCGGGGGGTGGTGAGCAGGCCAGAGTCTGAAGACCGCAGGTTCCGGGGTGGGGCATGTGGGTGGAGGATGTCCGATAGGTACTGGGGGGCAAGGGCATGGAGGGACTTGTAGGTCAGGAGGAGGACTTTATAAGTTATGCGGAACTTGACCGGAAACCAGTGGAGGTGGATGAGGGTGGGAGTGATGTGCTGCCACGGCTTTGTGTGTGTGAGGACCCGAGCTGCACAGTTTTGGACATACTGGAGCCTGTCCGGGGTTTTGTTGGGAACCCCGAACAGGACACCATTGCAGTAGTCCAAGCGGGGTGGTGACAAATGCATGCACCAGGGTCTCTGCAACCGACTCCGAGAGTGACGGTCGGAGTCTGGCAATGTTCCTTAGGTGGTAGAAAGCCGATTTGGTCACTGATTTGACATGGGAGTGGTAGGAAAGGGTGGAGTCGAGGATGACACCCAGGTTGCGGGCTTCAGGAGATGGGGAGATGGAGCAGCCGTCGACCTCAAGGACGAAGTCACCAACCTTCTGGAGCAGCGCCTTGGGTGCCACAACCATTCAGCTTCAGATAGTTTGAAGACATCCATGTCTTGATGTCATGCAGGGAGTTGATGAGAGACTGAGGGGGGAGCTGGGAGGATGGAGTGGTGCTGAGTAAGTAAAAGTACATTAATATCGGCAAAATGTACTTAAAGGTTTCAAAGTGAATGGCCCCCTTCAACTTTTTATTTTACGATAAAAGGTTATTTTATTCCAGTAGTAAACAAAGTACCTTAAAAGCACCACTATAAAATTGTCCTTACATGTTCTGTTACATGTAATGTAAGGACAATTTTATAGTGGTGCTTTTAAGGTACTTTGTTTACTACTGGAATAAAACAATGAAAATAACAGGAATCAGTAACAGGAAGTGAGCAGTTAGTGTCCTTAGTTATAATCTGTAATCTATTCATCAGTTTGTCTGTAGCTAACACCAATATGGTGCAAAACATTTAAAAACACTTTTATCAAACATTTTAAAAGAAAAGGCATTTGTATCGGTGTTAATAAATTAAATAACAGATTGCAGTAAACAACCTCTCCATCATTCATTTAATATACTGTACCCAATGGCATATATCTTATAAGCACTGTGACTACCGTACTTTTCGGACTATAAAGCGCACCTGCATATAAGCCGCAGCAGCTAACATTGTCCGTCTGCCTTGCTCTCGTTCTGTCTCTCGGTTCCACTTTCACTTTGGCGCGCGACCTGTCTCACTCTTTTCCGGCTCCAGCTTTTCCCGCTGGAGGCCGCCCCTTAAAGGTGGCGGGCGCGGACCGGTCCTAGAGCCCGTAGAGTTAAAGGTGGTTAATTTTACCTGTAAAATCCATAGATTTAGGAGGTTCCCTAGTGGCCGTTAGCTGTAGACAAAAAATGGGGGAAAAAGTCGCGGCTTATAGTCCGAAAAGTACGGTACTCTTTTGTGCCAACATTTTTCCAGACTTACGGTTCATGTATGACCTTGAAGTTAGACTCATCTTCTTCTTCTTTCGTGTAACGTCAGAGGTCGTGTAGGCTGGCTTCCGAGGGTGGTCTATATAAAGGGCAGGTGGTTATTATATGTTCGGCAGTCTGTTCAGGGTCACCGCACTCGCATGCAGAACTGTCTGCCAGGCCCCACGTCTTCATTGATGTTTTGAAGCGACCGACCCCATGACGGTAAATGTAAGAACCATTACGTTAATATATATATGTGCACAGCAATTTCACAGTTTCCATGTCTGAAAGGGTCAATCAGTCCTTCAGAGTTGAAGTGCAAAGTGCTATGAGTAACAACACACACACACACACACACACACACACACACACACACACACACACACACACACACACACACACACACACACACACACACACACACACACACACACACACACACACACACACACACACACACACACACACACTCACAGACTCGCATCTAATGGCTGTGAGTCGATCGTTCAAGTTACAGTACACACACACACACACACACACACACACACACACACACACACACACACACACACACCACACACACACACACACACACACACACACACACTCACTCACAGACTCACATCTAATGGCTGTGAGTCGATCGTTCAAGTTACAGTACACACACACGCACACGCACACACACACACACACACACACACACACACACACACACACACACACACACACACACACACACACACACACACACACACACTCACATCGAATGGCTGTGAGTCGATCGTTCAAGTTACAGCACACACACACACACACACACACACACACACACACACACACACACACACACACACACACACACACACACACACACACACACACACACACACACCACTCTAACTCCACACATGTCAATCACATGTTGTTAAGGTTACAAGGAAACGGGAAACGTAACTTAGCACTGGAGATAATTCTATATCATTACAGCATTTGCACTTTGTGAACAGAAAGGAACCCAGCATCAGGTTTTTATATGTTGTCCTCCGCTTCACAAACCTTTATCTTTGGGGGAATGGGATAATAATAGTTTCTGAGTAATTGTATTAATAATGTCCTAACTTTCATTCAAATAACCATGTGGCATTTCGTACTTATTCAAGGAAGAATACCTCGATGTTTAGTTGGAAAATGTTCAAAAATAATACTAATAATTTGTACATACTAGCGATGCACAGAGGCTTAGTCTACATTAACAGATAAAGAAAATGAAGTGCAGTTAAACATGAAACGATAACAGAACACAGTTTGATTCATACTCCCTGGATGGCACACATAACAATGTATAAATAAATAGATTTAGAGATTTTGCTACTAAAGCCTCCAATTTCTAATAAAGTGTTAGTGTATTTAAAGACGTTCATGTTGTTGTCATTCCAGGAAACTTCTTGGAAATGATTTATATTGAAATGATCGACGTGTAAAACAAGGCAGCGCTTGCAGTTCGATTGGTTTTCCCATGATCTCAAACATACAGAATGAAAATTGTAAATATCTTTTTATTTACAATCAAGCCCTCAATTATTTCTTAAGCATTGAGATGATGACTGTGGGGGAAACTTCTGAAGCAATGGGAGTCAGGACTCGGAGAGACACGAGAGGCGCATTCACACTGCGGTACTTTTCCCACAAAGGTTCATGCGAACTCTTTAGTTCTCATGAACTAAGTACAGATCGCGTTCACACCGGAAAAAGTCCCTGGGGGAGTTTTAGGCAAATGAGCCGCTGACGTCACTTCTTCTTCTTCTGCTTTGGGTTTACTGGCAGGCCGCAAACCACTTCACGGCGTATACTGCCGCCCAAAGTCCCCGGCCGGAAGTCCCCGGAGTTGGGGACTGGCTTCAGTAGAAGCTGCTGGGAGTCCCAGCAGCTTCGACTGAAGCCTTCCGAGTAAATCGCCAGAACGCCGACACCTCCTCATCTCCACCGCTCCCATGTTTTATTTTGTGTTGCCATAAGTTAGTCTCTCTGCGTTTCTGCGCTGGGCTAATGCTAATGCTAATGCTAATAATGCTAATGCGAGGATAATAAAATGGCGGCTTCACAAAACATTTTGGGAGTTTTACGGGGCGTGGTTTGCAATCCGCCCAGCCAATCAGAAATATAGCTATTTTCTCAAAAAAGAGCCGCTCGAAAGTCCCTGCTCTCTAGCAGGGACTTTCGAGCGGGTAAAAAGGTTCGCATTAACTACTTTTAGTACCGGCTCTTTTTGGTGTGAACACGATCATGAACTAAGTTCGCATGAACCTTTGTGGGAAAAGTACCGCAGTGTGAATGCGCCTAAGGAGAGCTGGAGCTTTGATGGAGTCAGGACTCAAAGACTCGAGGAGAGCTGGAGCTCTGATGGAGTCAGGACTCAGAGACACGAGGAGAGCTGGAGCTCTGATGGAGTCAGGACTCAGAGAGACACGAGGAGAGCTGGAGCTCTGATGGAGTCAGGACTCAGAGACACGAGGAGAGCTGGAGCTCTGATGGAGTCAGGACTCAGAGACACGAGGAGAGCTGGAGCTCTGATGGAGTCAGGACTCAGAGACACGAGGAGAGCTGGAGCTCTGATGGAGTCAGGACTCAGAGAGACGAGGAGAGCTGGAGCTCTGATGGAGTCAGGACTCAGAGACACGAGGAGAGCTGGAGCTCTGATGGAGTCAGGACTCAGAGACACGAGGAAAGCTGGAGCTCTGATGGAGTCAGGACTCAGAGACACGAGGAGAGCTGGAGCTCTGATGGAGTCAGGACTCAGAGACACGAGGAGAGCTGGAGCTCTGATGGAGTCAGGACTCAGAGACACGAGGAGAGCTGGAGCTCTGATGGAGTCAGGACTCAGAGACACGAGGAGAGCTGGAGCTCTGATGGAGTCAGGACTCAGAGACACGAGGAGAGCTGGAGCTCTGATGGAGTCAGGACTCAGAGACACGAGGAGACGCTCTGGGGGTCCAACGGCTCCGTGTGTACGCCCTATACGGTCATTTTCTGATAATGATGAGGCAAATAGCCCCGCCTCTCCCCACCTCTGCTGCTCACCCCGCGTCAAAGTAAACTGCACCCTGAATTCAGATTATTTATCTTTCTCTCGATATGGACCTAAACGCGAGTGAAGTCTAATCTGACAGGACAGAGACACGCAGCTCTGCTCACCTGCAGCTCCTCCCGCTGCAGCAAAACACACACTTCAAGTCAGATCATCACCCTTAGCTATTTAATTACCTCTCAAACTCCCTAAGCTAGTTATAAATATGTTTATTTTTACTGTCGGCCGGGTCACTGATTACTGGATCAGCTGCTGCATGAGACAGACACTGACGCTGTCCGAAGAGAGGGAGGAAAAAGAGAGGCTCCGTGTATTTTATTATTATATTATATAGAGTCGTTATTCATTTGTTTTAAAGCTCAATAAATAACAAAGAAGACCTTTGACCGGCACTTTTATCATTGTGTCCGGAAGATTTAAACTTTAATACACGCTGACTGGCGAAAAACTCTGCCCGGTTCCCTCGGCCCCCACCGCGGAGAATAAACAGAAGGGCAACCATGACAACCATGCTTCTTCTGCTTTTGTGGAGGAAGTTACAGCGCCACGTACAGGCTCGGCATATGTACTGCAGCTTCTCCAGCGGTTGGAGCTAAACGGAGCGGTCTCGTGTGGACAGACACTATCCGGATAACTATTGCGTGTGGACGGAAGCTTTTTTGCGTTTGCGTTAATCCTATGCGTTTAGCCGTTTTCGTCCTTGTGTGGCCGCAGCCTAAACAGCTGAGGACACTGAATCACAGTTGTTGTCGCTTATGGCTCGGGGTCATCTACAGCCCGAGAAGGATGTTCCAGGTGTCCCACAACAATAACTATCTCTGATCGAGAGGTGCCCGGTCACAAACTGGTAACAACAACATGTTAGGGCAGCCCCTCCTTGAGGGAGATAGCGGCTGGGCAGCTGCGTCAGAGGGCGAAAGGGAAACATGTATACAGAATTATTCCCTGACAATGACAAATACTTGATATGGGATTCAAAAATACAAAAGCTTTATTTTCATATGCATAACAGCAACAGCAACATACGATATATTTCGGACATACAATCGTTAAAGTGAAATGCAGGAATAAGTGCATTTGTATTTTTACGTCTGATTAATCCTTCTGCTAAACAACTTCCTGCCTATGAAAATGTAAATTAATTACGTCCAACCTTCATCATTTTTTGTATCTTTTATTTAGCGTTTCTACTACATTTAAATGCGAAGGGGAAGCCTCTCCTCAACAGCAACCCACTGTGTCCAGAGCCCATTAAAGCCCATGAAGTTTTCCTGACATGAAGAAGCCTTTGCAATATGCACGGCTTCCTTGAGCCGCAGAACAATGAGGATAACACTGATGGCCGTAATGATGGGCAGTAATAAAAACCATGATGGCAATCAGAGAGGCTGATTGAGAGGGGGGGTGGGGGGAGGAGAGAGGGGGGGGGCACTGAGAGGAGAGAGAGGGGTGATAAGAAAAATGGAGGGGGGGAGACTAGGCAATCAGAGAGAGGAGGAGAGGGTGGGGGAGGTTACTTTGTAGATTTAATTGCAGTGCAGTTGAGGCAATCGTGTGTGTGTGTGCGTGTGCGTGTGCGTGCGTCCAATGTGTGTGTGTGTGTGTCTCCAACATGTATGTGTGTCTCCAATATGTGTGAGTGTGTCCAATATGTGTGAGTGTGTCCAATATGTGTGTGTGTGTGTGTGCGTGTCTGTCCAATATGTGTGTGTGTGTCTCCAATATGTGTGTGTGTGTGTCTCCAACATGCATGTGTGTCTCCAATATGTGTGTGTGTCTCCAACATGTGTGTGTGTCTCCAATATGAGTGTGTGTCCAATATGTGTGTGTCTCCAA
This sequence comes from Chaenocephalus aceratus, assembly GCA_023974075.1. Classification (NCBI taxonomy): domain Eukaryota; kingdom Metazoa; phylum Chordata; class Actinopteri; order Perciformes; family Channichthyidae; genus Chaenocephalus; species Chaenocephalus aceratus. Next base: position 40,571 of record JAMFTG010000156.1, on the reverse strand, counting down.
TATGTGTGAGTGTGTATGTGTGTGTGTCTCCAACATGTGTGTGTGTGTCTCCAACATGTGTGTGTGTGTCTCCAATATGTGTGTGTGTGTCTCCAATATGTGTGTGTGTGTGTCTCCAACATGTGTGTGTCTCCAACATGTGTGTACGTGTGTCTCCAACATGTGTGTGTGTCTCCAATATGTGTGTGTGTGTGTGTGTCCAATATCCCCTAGCCAGACATTAGCTGCAGTGGTTCATTTATCACTGTCAGCTCTGGAGCTCCAGGGGGAGGGATCAGGGGATTCAGGCCCAGGATGGAGCTCCTCTCTGGGCTTCAGGCCGCGTCGTGAGACCCCGCTCTGAACAGGATATCTAAACACGTTCTAAACATCATCTTGTGGCTTCTGACAAAATACTTGCAAGGATTTCACTCAAGATGTTTAATAATAGACAATTGGAGCATTAGAATTGTTCTTATTAGAATAGACATACATAGTACAGTATATGAGTAAAGTGCCTGTGTCATTGTGAGTGTGTTAGCATGCTAAGGTTAGCATGTATAAGAGCCCCACTCAGATCAGCATATAAATA
>JAMFTG010000156.1:0-37500 GCA_023974075.1 Chaenocephalus aceratus | reverse complement strand
TAATATTGCTCTTGTTGTGTTCTTTAGTATCTGCGTGCGTGCACGAGCGTGTGCACGCACCAAGTTGAGAAGAGAAATCTGCATGTAATGGCAGAGTTGTGAATGTCATTATATACTTAATGACATTCACAACTCAATCTGTTTTTTTGACCTTTTCCTGAAAAAGAAAACGTTTCAACGAGGCTAATGAAAATGAATATTCAGCTTACACTCCCATTTACATGCAGCCGTAAATATATATCGTGTGTGTGTGTGTAAAAAAAGGGGAGAGTGTGTGAGGAGGGGCGGTCCAGATGTTTAGTTCATTCTCATTTTACCCCTTCCCATTTCTTTTAATCCATGTCCCTCCCCCACAGCATTGTACAGCAAGCCATCTGCACACACACACACACACACACACACACACACACACACACACACACACACACACACACACACACACACACACACACACACACACACACACACACACACACACACACACACACACACACACACACACACACACACACACACACACTTAAACAGCAGCTCTGTTTCTGCAGCTGCATTCACTCCAATCAGCACAGAGCCAGAGGTGCAGCAGGACTCATCTGAGGCCACCCAGCCACCTGGCAGAGCTAACACACATTAGCATTAGCATGCTGGGGGCTCTGTGTGTGTGTGTGTGTGTGTGTTTGAATTCAATACTTACACTAGTACCAGTTAGTTTTGGTGGTGTAATCTAATGAAAATCAGTTTTTCATTTAAAATATATTCCCTACTTGCTCCTGTTTTTCTTTATTGATTTCCCAAATGCTGCTTTTTTCATTATGCTAATGGTATATCTTATATTATGCGCTTTCATGTATGGATTTATTTTTTATTTTTTATGTATATTCTAAGCTCTTTCATGAAAGAGTTGTAAAAAACTCATTCGTTGTACTGATTGCGAGCTGTTCGGAACTGAAGCTGATATTGAAGGATTTCTTTGTCCAGTCTTTTCAGAACTTTTACCCATTTAAAAAAACTCAAATAACCTTGATGAGAATCAGTGGAGCTTAACAACAATGTATACTATAGTACAAATGGTAATGTCATGTTGCAAAGATTCCTGAGCTATTGTGTACATTTAAAATGTTTCATCGTAGGTGCCAACAACGCCATCGTCGATCTTTCCTGTTCCTTTAAAGCTCAAACTCTTATGTTCGGTCTTCCTGTCTTTGTCCCGCAGCCAAACACGATGTGAACGGCAACCAGACTGTTCCACCTTTTCCAGAGGGGACAGAGATGGCCATCTTTGGTGAGTGTCAAAAAGATACCATGGAGGCGGCTGTGGCTCAGTGGTTAGTATGATGGACTTCGAATCAGGGGGTAGCAGGTTCGAGTCCCGCTGCAGTCAGCATGTCGTTGTGTCCCTGAGACGCTTCACCCCAAATGGCTCCCGTGGGGATTGTCCACAGTACTGAGTATGTAAGTCGCTTTGGATAAAAGCGTCTAACATGTAATGTAACGTCTAGTTTACTGTTGATTTTCTCAAGTGGCAACCATTTTATATCAGCTGGTTTTATGCTAGTTACGCTTATTTACATATATGACGTCGTGTTTTAAATTAAACATATTAACTTGCTCCAAGACTGAATATGTGTTGTCTACTACTGGCCTTTAACGTTAAATACTTGACCATATCTTCACCTCTCCTCAGAGTCCACAGTAATGGTTTCCCTTTTACATTTTAAAAGTAAGATTTCATCATCATCATCATAATTGACACATACTGTACGAAGAGGTAACCTTCAAAATGTCGAGCTGGAAACAAAGACGCTTTGCGATGTTGTACTCAAACAACGACTCAATATCTGTAATAAATGCTCATCCATCGATTTACAGTCGAGCACCAGTTGCATAGTCGATCTCACACACAGGACTTTCTCTGCGTGGTTGTCTGTTAAAATTGAAAGGATGTTGAATTCAAAGTATTGTTTTCTCTTCATAAAGGGATGGGCTGTTTCTGGGGAGCGGAGAGGAAGTTCTGGAAACAGAAGGAGGTTTATTCCACCCAGGTGGGCTACGCAGGAGGGTACACAGCTAACCCCTCCTACAACGAGGTCTGCACAGGTAACTGCTGCACACACACACACACACACACACACACACACACACACACACACACACACACACACACACACACACACACACACACACACACACACACACACACACACACACACACACACACACCATGTATACATCACTTCAGGGGACATTACATTGACTTACATGCATTTCCTGGAGACTTATCCTAACCTTAACCAGAACCAAGTCTTCACCCTAAAATTAATGATCCCCCTTATGGGGACCTCCAATTTGTCCCCATAAGGGAGGCGAGTCCCCACACGTGACTATGTAAACAGATGTAGGTCCCCACAAGTATAGTAATGCTAGACCACACGCACGCACGCACGCACGCACACACACACACACACACACACACACACACACACACACACACACACACACACACACACACACACACACACACACACACACACACACACACACACACACACACACACACACACACACACACACACACACACACACACACACACACACACACACACACACACACACACACACACACACACACACACACACAGTGTACCGGGCAGTGTGTGTTGACAGTCAAAAGGCTGTGGAAAACAAGACACACTTACACAGAATCATCTCCCTCAGGTCCTATTATAGCAGGGCATGGATAAGGCTGCTACTGAAGCCTGACCACTCTGGGCCGTGTGTGTGTGTGTGTGTGTGTGTGTGTGTGATGCATGTCCAGGCCTCCCAGTGATTCCTCCAGTCAGCCAGTTCAGAGTGAATCCTTCATTAGACCTGCATTGCCACCCGTCTCTTTATTTCTTCCGTACTTGGTTTCCTCCTGTTCACGTATTCCATATAAACTCAGTCAGAAGTAAACCATGTTTTTACCGCCTAAAATAAAAGGTTTTAGTTTAATTGCTCGCTATATTTTCCTTCCCTGCAGAGAACTGAAGCCGTTATCTCAGCTCTTTTCATAGTTTTCAAATCTATATCGAACAACATGATTATTACAGAAAACACAACTTGACCAATCAGAATCGAGTATTCAAAGATGCCCTGTAATAATGTAGGTTACACACTCAACCATCATATTTCTATATTCCTATAACTCTCTATCTGTATATAATGTTTAGACATTGTTGTACACTAGCCTGCTGATTAAGAGAAGGCCTTTATAAAGGATTCTAAAAACAAAAATGCTGCAACAACAACAACAACAACAACAACAACAACTGGATTTTGAACCTGTGTCTTGGCAGAGTTTAGGAGATACACTTCAGGAGAGACAGAAAATATTCATTGTTGATTCAATATTTATCACTGTAGGTTTGGAATGTGCTAATTAAATGTGCGTGTTTTTCCTTTTCGCATAAAAGTAATCGACCTGGGTTCATTAGATGAAAAACAAACACTCACGCTCTACAAACACCTCTAATTGGCCGTTCTCGTTTCAAAGCCACCTCCGTCTACAGTCACATTGTGTTTATTATTACTCGGGGTGTCTGCGGAGTCTTAAAAAGTATTAAGAGTTGATAAGGCAAGGCAAGTTTATTTATATAGCACCTTTCAACACAAGGCGCTTTACACAAATGAAAGACATTCAGACAAAGGCATTTAAAAACAGTCATTAAAACGAAAAGATAATAAAAGAAACATTAAAAGAAAAAATACATGAATAAAAAGTACGTGATAAATCAATTTAGCGAAAATTAAGGCTATTAAAAAATATTAAAGGGCATTTTCCAAGGTGTTACATTTAGTAGCTTGTTTTCAATAAGTATATGAATGGTCCAGAGAGGTTGTGTTCTACCGTCTGCCTGAATGTAGTCATGGCGTAGGTGTGTCGTGTGATTCTGTGGAGTTTATTGATGGCATCCCGTTGGGTTTGACGTCGTCTGAACAGGACGCTCACTGCTTGATAGCGCGCGAAGGCCCGTTTACGCCGGTTGTTAAACAACATCGTTATGGGGAAATGCAAGTCTGCGTCCAAGTGGTTGGAAGATAAGGAGGAAGGACAATCAATACTGTATATAGTGAATGTGAGGTAAAGTGTGTCGCCATGGTAACCGGTTAGAACTCAAAGTGGCGATGAGGTCTTAAGATGTGTGGAAAGGGTCCAAAGATCCAAAAATACTTAAAGTTCCAAAAATACTTAAAGTTCCAAAAATACTTAAAGTTCCAAAAATACTTAAAGATCCAAATATACTTAAAGTTCCAAAAATACTTAAACTTCCAAATATACTTAAAGATCCAAAAATACTTAAAGTTCCAAAAATACTTAAAGTTCCAAAAATACTTAAAGATCCAAATATACTTAAAGTTCCAAAAATACTTAAACTTCCAAAAATACTTAAAGTTCCAAAAATACTTAAAGATCCAAATATACTTAAACTTCCAAAAATACCACAAATGGTTGGAAGATAAGGAGGAAGGACAATCAATACTGTATATAGTCAATGTGAGGTAAAGTGTGTCGCCATGGTAACCGGTTAGAACTCAAACTGGCGATGAGGTCTTAAAATGTGTGGAAAGGGTCCAAAGATCCAAATATACTTAAAGATCCAAAAATACTTAAAGTTCCAAAAATACTTAAAGATCCAAATATACTTAAAGATCCAAAAATACTTAAAGTTCCAAAAATACTTAAAGTTCCAAAAATACTTAAAGATCCAAATATACTTAAACTTCCAAAAATACCACAAATGGTTGGAAGATAAGGAGGAAGGACAATCAATACTGTATATAGTCAATGTGAGGTAAAGTGTGTCGCCATGGTAACCGGTTAGAACTCCAAGTGGCGATGAGGTCTTAAAATGTACGGACAGGGTCTTAAAAAAGGTCTTGAATGTGACTTCAGGGTTCCTGCATACACCCTGTTACTGTGAATAGCTTATGACCATGAATGTGTTGGCCTTGGCTCACAGAACTGTTCAACAAGCTACACGGCCTCGTGTGCTTTTAAATCAACCTTTTTTGCAAGCATTAAATCATATATTCATCATCACGCCTCCCCGGAAGATCCACATTTGAACTTTTGAATATGTTCTGACAGTGCATGAGCCTATCATATGTTTTTATTGTATTAAATAACTATAAGTATACAAAAAATGCAGTAAAAAGTACGATATTTCCCTTTTGAAATGTCTAGTAAAATGTATATATTTAGCATGAAATGAAAATATAATAACATTAAGTACAAATATGCGTTAGTAAACTTACAGTCGAGCACTGTAATATCATGTATGTGTGTGTTTGTAAATAATTGTCTTAACTCACAACTCTCAAACATATTAAGTTATATATGTGACATAATGAGTAGATGAGGTCATTCCAGTGGACAACAACTCTCCACTCTGGTTCCAGCCATTACTTTATTTCCCGTCTTGTCCGAGATGAATTTATTCCTGGGAGATCGTCATGCAGAGGCATTCATTTAATATTGACCGTTGCCCTGTCTCTGTTCGCCAATATCTACCGGAGGAATCCATAAGTCCTGATATTAAAAAAGTAATAAAGCAGAGAGAGAGACAGGAGAGGAGTGGAGGGGAAATGAGAGGCAGGAAGAAGATGAGGAGCAGCGTAATGGGTCGCACTCATTACCATCAGCTGCTGTCTGTAGGCTGCATGAGACTTATTACATAAAGGGAAAAAGCACGCATGAATTATTTAAAAATCAAGTACACACCCAGGGGGAAAACGTAGCAGCATTTTCCAAGAAGGTCTACAAATAAAAGTATTACTTACATTTTTTAATGAATCCAAAAATATTTAAAGGGGACCCATCATGCAAAATGCACTTTGTGATATCTGTTACATCAACATGTGTCCCCGGTGCGTCGGGGAACTCACGCAGCGTCAGAAAATAAACCCCTCTCTTTTCCTCCGTACCCAAATCTCTAAAAACGGGGCTACAACGGAGCTGATCCAGATTTGCGTCCGCTATGACGTAATATCTGAAATGTGGACCCACGGGCCAATCAGAAACGTTGCTATCAGAAACAATGCCCGACTGTTTTGGACGTAATATGGTCGGTGTTTACATTAGCATCGCTAACACTCAGAGCTAACCTGCACTGGAGAGCATGTGTGTGAAGAAGCAGGAAGTAGAAAGGAACTCACCTTGTGGTGTAACCGGCAAGAGAGAAAGCCTTTGAGCTCCAGACTGTTTCAGATCCTTGATAATCCATGATATGGCGTTTCATCACGGCAGCATTTAGTTTAGACGGTAGCTGCCGGGTCCCGCATAAGCTCCGCCCCCTCCTTTTAATTTTGTATCAATTTTTTTTTTTTAAGGCTTTATACCCAAATCAGCACTTTAGAAACAGGAAGTGAAACAGAGGGATATGAGGCATGGCTAGAATGGGTGATCTGTTTGGTATTTTGAGCAAAACACTTCATAGACATGTTTTTTATATATTTGTATATATCTGAGAGACCTATGCTATTGCCTACAAATATCACGATAGGTGACCTTTAAGTAAAACACGTAAAAATAATTTGACAAAAGTTTCATAAATTCTTCCTGACCTTGGAATCAGTCGACTGGTTCCAACTCAAGCTGCACTTATTTTACGAGCTTTTGTCCTTTTATTTAACCATAGGGGAGTCTGTGGCTCAGTGGGTAGTGTGCTGGACTTCAAATCAGGGGGTAGCAGGTTCGAGTCCCATTGCAGTCAGCATGTCGTTGTGTCCCTGAGACACTTCACCCCAAATTGCTCCTGTGGGGATTGCCCACATACTGAATGTATGTAAGTCGTTTTGGATAAAAGCGTGTAATGTAATGTAATAACATAACTTTGACAGTTTCAAGACAATTAAATAAACCTTGTCAAATGAGGAGGTGAGCATGAGAGGAAAAAGAAGCACTGTAAGTGGACCTTAAGTTTTGTCAACTGCAGGATAATACTGCTCATCTTCTGCAGGCAAGACGGGTCACAGTGAGGTGGTGAGAGTCGTCTTCCACCCAGAGAAGATCAGCTTCTCCAACCTGCTCAAAGTGTTCTGGGAAAGCCACGACCCGACTCAAGGTAGGAACTCAGACACGTATACACTCATAACTAAACCTTTTCAGAAGATTAGGAGATGTCATCGATAAACAGTTTGAAATGTGCCTGAAAGAAAGAAGACTTGGAAGAAACTGTATGCATAATTGTTCTTTTTGGTCCCGTTCGTCCCCGTACTATTTAGGACCTCATATCCAGCAATATTTTCTTCTGTAAACACCAATAAATATCCACAACAAGTCTTACTTCTTGGAGCACTTTGGATGAGCAGCTATAGCTCACAGTGTAAGAGTTAACATTTAAAATCAAATTTGGAACGACAAAATGTTTGAATGGTAAATGTCTTCAAGCAAGCGGATAAGAATGATTGTCAGCACTGTCCTGTCGTTTGGGTCAGGCACAATGAGTTTACATGTATACAGTCAATATATATATATATATTTGTTCCCTTCCCCCCCCCCCCGGTCCTAGCTAGTAAATTAAATAACTAACTAAATAAAATAGATACATGTATAGTAAAAGTAAAGTAATGTAGAAGATAATATTAAAAGAAAATGTATAGATAAGGGAATAAAGAATAGTAACAGTAATACATGTACCCATATACTCACATATGTATACCACATATACACATACATGTGTGTACATACCCACACACATGTACACATGCACATACATACACGTGCATACATACATGTATACATGTATACATGTATACATGTATACAAAGACAGAACAAATACATAAAATAAAAAAAAAATAAAAAAAATAAAAACATACACATACATTCGTAGTTCCCCCCCTTTCTTCTTAATGTAGTGTCTTAAGTTCAGCTATGTAGGCTATGTGACATTTTGACCCATAGGCTGCACATGATCAACAGACCTAAAGGGGCATAAGATCAAAAGTCAAGCATTCATAAGGATGTATACTCTGTAACACACACATGACACATGTTTGATATCTCTAGAGCCAGATCGATGAGAGTGGCTACAGCCTATAAGCTGACATTGAAATAATAAAATAATCAGCATTCAGGTTACATCAAGATGGACAAGTCTTTTTCATGGAAAATGCTGTCGGCTGTTGTTTTCAGGTGATGTTATTTTGCCTGAGATAAGATATGAGGAGGACAAAGGCACATCAAGTCAGCTGAAATCCTGGAAATCTTGATTTGAACGTGTGTGTGTGTGTGTGTGTGTGTGTGTGTGTGTGTGTGTGTGTAGGGATGAGACAGGGGAACGACGCAGGGACGCAGTACCGCTCAGCCATCTACGTGGAAACAAAGCAGCACCTCGAGGAAGCCTTGGCCTCCAAAGATCAATACCAGAAGGTACTCGCATCCATCCACCTATCGGCATTTATCAGAACAACGAAGAGGTTTTAAAGTGGAGTCGTGTGAGGCACATCCATAGTCTGTGTCGTGCTCGCAGTAGATGGCAGTCAGCACAACCCCAGTTTGGAGAAACAGGCAGAAGTATCAGAAAGGATGCGAGGCTACGTGCTGCTGTGGACGGGGCTGTAAAATGCATTCTGGCTACCTAAACAAAATCCATATCAGTTTAAGTATAAGCGATAATAAGAATATTTCCATCCCTCTACATTGCGGTCAGACTTTCTGTCAGGTCTCTGCAAAGCTACGAGACTCCACAACAAATGTAACCTTGCAGAATATGGAGTTCCTCATCATCCTCTGCCTCAATAAGTTGGGGTTTCATTGTTTCTGGCGTTGGTGCGATAAAGCCGTTTCATGCACCAAGTCACACAGAGAAACGAAGCTATGTGCGGCAGCGTTAGGCCAGCAGCATCCATTGTCTGTGAGTTCAAATGACTGTTTACCGTCGTACCTTATTTCAGGTGACTTTAATATGTCATGCTGTTGCTCAGGTCCACAGCTTCCAGCTGATACTCTGACACACTTCCTGTTTCCATTCACCGACTATGGATAATAACCGCATTCAACCCGCTTCAAAGCATCCTAAGCATCCTGTCTTTTCTCACCCTCCATTCTTTTCTCTATATATTCTTCCCAAGCACTGCCTTGTTTTTTTGTATTGGACTCCATTTCCCAGCTGCCCCGTCTGCTGCCTGTCCGCATGTAACATGTGTCATATACTGTACGTCCATATGCCTCGAAAGCCAACACACACACACACACACACACACACACACACACACACACACACACACACACACACACACACACACACACACACACACACACACACACACACACACACACACACACACACACACACACACACACACACACCCTCTGTTGAACTCTCTCCTGCTGAGACTTCTGCATCCACTATCCCACCAACAGGGCTTGTTGCCATGGAAACTGACAAAGAGGAGGAGTAGAAGGTTACTCTATTCTTTTCTTTTCTACGCTGGTCTGGTCTTCATTCGAGTCCTTTTCTTTCTCCTGTTCCTGCCCCTTTCTTTTGTCTAAAAACCTTGTTTCCTTTGTCAGGATTTGTCTCTGCTGAAGTTTCAAGCTTTTGAATTTGATGTGTAACGAGAAAGCACTATTGTAGTTTTCTGTAGACAAGTTGCATCATTTGGAGATTGTAAGGATGCTTTCAGTTTTAATAAGATACGATTAGCCTTTGCAGACCAGATATAACACACTACAGGAAAGGGAACATCTCTTTAAAAATACATCTTACAATACTGACATCGTACAGAGAAGATGTCACACTTCCTGATGTATCAAGATGTTAACATGACATGTAGTATCTGTGGGGGAAGCTTCTGTGGACTCAGAGACACGAGGAGAGCTGGAGCTCTGATGGAGTCAGGACTCAGAGACACGAGGAGAGCTGGAGCTCTGATGGAGTCAGGACTCAGAGACACGAGGAGAGCTGGAGCTCTGATGGAGTCAGACTCAGAGACACGAGGAGAGCTGGAGCTCTGATGGAGTCAGGACTCAGAGACACGAGGAGAGCTGGAGCTCTGATGGAGTCAGGACTCAGAGACACGAGGAGAGCTGGAGCTCTGATGGAGTCAGGACTCAGAGACACGAGGAGAGATGGAGCTCTGATGGAGTCAGGACTCAGAGAGACACGAGGAGAGCTGGAGCTCTGATGGAGTCAGGACTCGGAGACACGAGGAGAGCTGGAGCTCTGATGGAGTCAGGACTCAGAGACACGAGGAGAGCTGGAGCTCTGATGGAGTCAGGACTCAGAGACACGAGGAGAGATGGAGCTCTGATGGAGTCAGGACTCAGAGACACGAGGAGAGCTGGAGCTCTGATGGAGTCAGGACTCAGAGACACGAGGAGAGCTGGAGCTCTGATGGAGTCAGGACTCAGAGACACGAGGAGAGCTGGAGCTCTGATGGAGTCAGGACTCAGAGACACGAGGAGAGCTGGAGCTCTGATGGAGTCAGGACTCAGAGACACGAGGAGAGCTGGAGCTCTGATGGAGTCAGGACTCAGAGAGACACGAGGAGAGCTGGAGCTCTGATGGAGTCAGGACTCAGAGAGACACGAGGAGAGCTGGAGCTCTGATGGAGTCAGGACTCAGAGACACGAGGAGAGCTGGAGCTCTGATGGCAAACACTGACGGTTTATTTGGAGCTTGGTTTTAGCTTCTGAAGAGCCCTCCTGTAGCTCCAGGTTTGAGTTCAGAGCGTAATGATCAACATTCTTCCATAGATAGACTAAACAGCTGAGGACACTGAATCACAGTTGTTGTCGCTTATGGCTCGAGGTCATCTACACCCCGAGAAGGATGTGTTCCAGGTATCCCACAACAATAACTATCTCTGACCGAGAGCTGCCCGGTCACAAACTGGTAACGACAACAAAATGCTAGGGCAGCCCCTCCTTATTTAACGCTAATGTTCTTTCAGGGTTCATTCAGACGAGACGGCACATCCACAGAATGAGTTAAAACATCATGATAGCAAAGAAAAGAGACCGTTTTCTCTTACATGATTTCCCATAGAGCTGCAGCTCGTGCCCCAGAGGTATCTACATGTTCAGCTAATGTATACTGAGGTTGATGCACTTCGTTATGTGCAGGATGTTTCCGGGCCCACTCAGTGGACATGGACTTGAGATGTAGCTGACGAGAGGAAGTGTGCTTTTGTTCCCTCTTGAGTTGTGATGAAATGTGTTGTTGTGTCGCATCGGCTGTGCGACCTCGGAAGAGTGTATCGTTGGGAAACAAAAATGCAGAACTAACGTATCTTTCACAATCTAAACAGTAATGTGCTGTGAAATTCTCTGAACACACTCGTGCTCCCAAGAGGATTGACCTTCACGACGGCAGACAGGATTTTGCTAACGAACGTCTTTGTTTTATGCTGTGTTTCTTTAGTCCTCAGAGGATGAATCCCAGTCGTTGAGGTGACCTTTCAGCAGATGACGTCGCAGTAAATCACGGGTCTTCAACACGGGGTTTTTTATATGATGCTTTTAGACTTGCATTTAAGATTAGAGATTGGGTTTACAGTATAGGGAGTTTTTGGATTAGTCAAAGGCTTTGCTCAACACAAACACAAGGACACGGTTAGTTTTATTCATCGTAAGCTTTTGGCCATTTTTGTACAACTTAAAAACAGTCCCATTTTAAAATCTGTAGGAACAATGCAATGTGAGACACTTTGCTTTTTGTTCTGGAAACAGCTTCACTGCATCAACATTTCTACTTTGAGACAAGAGCCGCTTTCACACCAAGTACTTTGCCGCACTTAGTGTCCAGCACTTAGTTCCCCCATGGAACTAAAGAGCCGATCGCGTTCACACCGGAATAAGTTCCCTGAGAGAAGATTACGCAAATGAAGCCGCTGACGTCACTTCTTCTTCTTCTGCTTTGGGTTTACTGGCAGGCTGCAAAAAACTTCACGGCGTATACTGCCGGCTCCAGTAGAAGCTGCTGGGACTCCCAGCAGCTTCTACTGGAGCCTTCCGAGTAAATCGCCAGAACGCCGACACCTCCTCATCTCCACCGCTCCCATGTTTTCTTTTGTGTTGCCATAAGTTAGTCTCTCTGCGTTGGTGCTAATGCTAATAATGCTAATAATGCTAATAAAGCTAATGCCAGCAAATACAATGGCGGCTTCACAACATTTTTCAGAGTTTTACGGGGCGTGGTTTGCAATTCGCCCAGCCAATCAGAAATTGGAACTTTTTTCTCCCATGAAAGTACCATCTCTCTAGCAGGCACTACAAATGGGGGAAAAGTTCTCTGAACTAATTTCTCTTTTTGGTGTGAACGCAAAATCCCAGGAACTATCGGAACTAAACGGGAAAAGTACGGGGAAAAGTACTCCGGCGTGAACGCGCCTAAAGCCTCTTACACACCAAACTGACACCGCCTCACGTCTCCTGCGTCTTGGCCATCTATCGCCATCTATCGCCATCTATCGCCGTCTATCGCCGTCTATCGCCGTCTATCGCCGTCTATCTCCGTCTATCGCCGTCTATCTCCGTCTATCGCCGTCTATCTCCGTCTATCGCCGTCTATCGCCGTCTATCGCCGTCTATCTCCGTCTATCGCCGTCTATCGCCGTCTATCGCCGTCTATCGCCGTCTATCTCCGTCTATCGCCGTCTATCGCCGTCTATCGCCGTCTATCGTCGTCTATCGCCATCTATCGCCGTCTATCGACATCTATCGACGCCAAAAATCGGCTCGGTGTGGTAGATGTATAACATATGCTGAGCTCAGTGCTGCTCCTCAGAGGATGTACCTATTATGACCTGCTATTGCCAACCCAGTGAGTTATATTGTGTCACCCTGAGGTGAATATTACTGAGATAAAGACTAAAAGATAGGTTTTTCTTTTGTGTACGTTACGTGTAACAAGTACATTTCAGTTTTTAGTGTACTGTAGATCTTAAGACATTTATTCTTGTGAATAAAATGTCTGTCTACCTTTTTGAATAAGGATCACATTTACTACAACATTGTCCATTATCGTTTGTGATTTTGTTAATGCAGCGAGACAAACAGTAGCTGTGTGTGTGTGTGTGTGTGTGTGTGTGTGTGTGTGTCCTGTAATCATAGCTGTAGAAAGCCAGATCAATAGATAGATTCCCTTCATCTAACCACCACATCTCTCTATCAATCTTTCTAGGTTTTGTTTCCTATTTTTCTCTCACCAGATTGTCTCCCCCACCCTCTCCCATCTGTGTGTGCGTGCATGGGTGTGTGAGAGTGTGTGTGTGTGTGTGTTTTTCTGTATGTGTGTGTGAGAGCAGTTGGCCTACAGCAAACACACTCCATGCCAAACCATCTGGGCCTTAAATCTGTCCTCCACAAAAAACGCTTCAGTTGCAAAACTAGCGCGTACACACACACACACATACACACACACACACACACACACACACACACACACACACACACACACACACACACACACACACACACACACACACACACACACACACACACACACACACACACACACACACACACACACACACACACACGCTGACTGTAAGGGTTTGTTTTGATATTGTCCTCTATCGGATGTTTTACACAAAGCTTTGTGCCAAGAAACAAGAGGACATGTCAATAATGCAGTGCTGTTTTTCTCTCTGTCGAGTGTTGGTGCAGCTTTCGTCCTCCGTACATTTATTTTGCAGCGCCGGCTTTAAAATATTAACGACTCTGAGCTCCCCAAAAACCTTGGGTGGAGTCCTCCCCCTTGTCTTTGTAGGTGGCTGTCTTTCTTTTGGTCCCTGGCGCCACAATAGCTTCTGCTTTTAACTGCAGCTACATGTCTTCCTCTCTCCTCCACGCAGCTGGACATGTGAAATGCATCGCAGCACACGCCTCCCAGACACTTGCTGCATTTTTTTAATATCCTCCCTCTTGATCCACAGAGTCAAATAACGCCTTTTTCCTTTGCCACATTTGACTCAAGCAAAGATGGAAAGCTGCCAGCAGCGGTGAAAAGAGAGAGGGGAGTCTGGGTCCTTTGGTGTCAGGGTTTTGACGATGTTCTCTGCGCTGTCTGGCTTGATTATATTGTTCACACAGAGTGATTGGGGAATTTGGTGTGTGTGTGTGTGTGTGTATATGTGTGTGTGTGTGTGTGTGTGTGTGTAAAGTACAACAGCACTGCAGAAAATTACCTTTCAGGCGGCTGGCGGTTGTCTGCAGCATGAAAGGAGCCTCCCTTTTCCTTTCTTGCCTCCTACCCATCATTAGGGTGTGCACTGCGTCTAAAATGGCAGGTGGAAGTGGGAAAGTGTGTGTGTGTGCTTTATGTAATGCCGTGTGCTCGCTCTGTGGGTGCTAAAGCAGTGTGTACTCATTGTTCTGGCATCTCGCTCCCTCTTGATGCACCTCTCCGGCTACATTTCCTTTTCATGATGGTTCATTCATCTTCTTCGAAACACAAAACAGATGCTTTCTCTTCTCCTTTTCTTTTCTTTCTCCCTCCTCCTTTGTCTGTGAAATCCCTCTCCTGTGCTCCGAACATGCCAGCTTCACCTCCTTGCCTTTCCTCTCTCCGTCTCCCGGGTGCTTATCAGTATTGCTCACGTTTTCCCTGCGTTACCGGAGCAGTCGAGGTATTTGCATTTCAAATGAGAAATCTGCTTCTCTGACATGCAAATGAGTGGATGTGAATGATGCATCTGCAGCAGGCTGCTCGCACGGCAGCAGGACCTGCCCAAACCAGCGCACTCACACACGGACGCGGGCAGGGGGGATGATGGAGAATGCCAATAGACGAGCATTATACAAAATGCAGCCATTTTCTGTTTCACAGGTAGTGCTGGATTGATGGCCCACATTGTCTCGCCTAAAGCTGCCTGTACGCAACACTTTGAGCCAGGAACAGTCCAACACATTCAGTTCTGTTCACTTATATTGGATTAAAGTGGAGACCCAGAACAGAACGGGACAAACCTGTAAGACCTCAAGTTAGCCTTAATATCCCACATAAATAAAAAATACTGAATATTTAATGATTTGTTTTTACATTTAAACCTTTTGCACCAATCCCAAAATAAATATTTGTGCACAATAATGTGTTCTTGCAGGCAATTAATGTCTGCACCTTTTGGTATAACTGTATTTATGCGCCATGGTTTAGTTCTGTAACTATCAATCAATGTTTATTTATACAGCCCAATATCACAAATGTGTCTGAGTGGACTTCACAGTGTGTACAGAATATCAGTATGACAATACGACACCCTCTGTCCTTAGACCCTCTGTCCTTAGACCCTCTGTCCTTAGACCCTCTGTCCTTAGACCCTCTGTCCTTAGATCCTCTGTCCTTAGACCCTCTGTCCTTAGACCCTCTGTCTTTAGACCCTCTTTCCTTAGACCCTCTGTCTTTAGACCCTCTGTCCTTAGACCCTCTGTCCTTAGACCCTCTGTCCTTAGACCCTCTGTCTTTAGACCCTCTGTCCTTAGACCCTCTGTCCTTAGACCCTCTGTCCTTAGACCCTCTGTCTTTAGACCCTCTGTCCTTAGACCCTCTGTCCTTAGATCCTCTGTCCTTAGACCCTCTGTCCTCAGACCCTCTGTCCTCAGACCCTCTGTCCTTAGATCCTCTGTCCTTAGACCCTCTGTCCTTAGACCCTCTGTCCTTAGATCCTCTGTCCTTAGACCCTCTGTCCTTAGACCCTCTGTCCTTAGACCCTCTGTTCTTAGACCCTCTGTCCTTAGATCCTCTGTCCTTAGACCCTCTGTCCTTAGACCCTCTGTCCTTAGATCCTCTGTCCTTAGACCCTCTGTCCTTAGACCCTCTGTCCTCAGACCCTCTGTCCTCAGACCCTCTGTCCTTAGAGCCTCTGTCCTCAGACCCTCTGTCCTCAGACCCTCTGTCCTCAGACCCTCTGTCCTTAGAGCCTCTGTCCTTAGACCCTCACATCGTACAAGGAACAACTTCCAGAGAAACCCCACAGTTTAAAGGGGACATGGGAGAAACCTCAGGGAGAGCAGCAGAGGAGGGATCCCTCTCCCAGGACGGACAGACGTGCAACAGATGCCGTGTGGAAATCGAAGAGATAATACATTTTACAGCGTAGGTAGATCGAATGTTTGGTGTCTATAGTATAATTATGTATTTTTTCTTACACTTTATTTGACCTCATCTGTTTAGAAGGTTCCATACACAGTACATACATGTGCGTACTTTATAAGTTCCCAGTGTGAATCACGAAGTGCAGCTGCCACAGAGGGAGTCCCTTTCTGCCTCACTGATAGTACCTCCACCCCTCACTCAAATGAGATGTTGGTGTCAGTACAGGAAGTGATTCATCCGCCAGCAGGCAGCAAACACTGTCCTTTAAAAGCTAGCGTTGGATCTGTTTCTCTCTTTTTGTGACTTTTCTTAAAAACTTTTTGAACAACTTCCGAGTGCTGACGTCAGTAAAGTCGAAATGGATTTCAAACAATTACCACTCACTAACTATTAGAGGCACCAATGTGTGAAATTACCCAGCACCACTTTAAGTCTGATTGTTTCTTTGGACTAAAAATAAAACGGAGAGTGTTTTAGTGTTTCCCCCAGGAGTTGAATCCTCTCAAAGGGAGAGTGCATTCAAAACAAGCCATTTAACATTAAGCCTGCAAAATAATGCAGTCAACCTTCAGACATTGCAATCTGCCTTTACGCTGCTTTCCTTTCCTGTTTCTATCTCTTTTGAACTGAGTATTTAGATTTGCACTCTCATTGACAGCCTTTAGCCATAAGTAATACGTAATTCAACTCACATGTCAAACTCCTGGTCATACATGTATACTAGAGACACAATCATGGACAGCTGCAACAGAAAAAGTAGATCCTGTACAGAAAAGGCTCCAAGAATGGCATTACAGGAGATTTGAGTAATAAGGCGACGTTAATTAAATATAGATTTTAAGATTGAGAGAATATAAAGAAAGCAACTACTATTAGAACAACAAAGTCATCGTTTAATGACATTAAAATAATATAATATTTCAGGAAAAACGTTATTAAGAATATAAAACTAGATTTAAAGGTCACCTATTATGCAAAATCCTCTTCTTCATGTCTCTTCTACATCAACATGTGTCCCCTCTTCTTCATGTCTCTTCTACATCAACATGTGTCCCCTCTTCTCCATGTCTCTTCTACATCAACATGTGTCCCCTCTTCTCCATGTCTCTTCTACAT
Organism: Chaenocephalus aceratus; assembly: GCA_023974075.1. Lineage (NCBI taxonomy): Eukaryota > Metazoa > Chordata > Actinopteri > Perciformes > Channichthyidae > Chaenocephalus > Chaenocephalus aceratus. The sequence continues at coordinate 20,303 of JAMFTG010000156.1, read as the reverse complement.
CAACATGTGTCCCCTCTTCTTCATGTCTCTTCTACATCAACATGTGTCCCCTCTTCTCCATGTCTCTTCTACATCAACATGTGTCCCCTCTTCTCCATGTCTCTTCTACATCAACATGTGTCCCCTCTTCTTCATGTCTCTTCTACATCAACATGTGTCCCCTCTTCTTCATGTCTCTTCTACATCAACATGTGTCCCCTCTTCTTCATGTCTCTTCTACATCAACATGTGTCCCCTCTTCTTCATGTCTCTTCTACATCAACACGTGTCCCCTCTTTTTCATGTCTCTTCAACATCAACATGTGTCCCCTCTTCTTCATGTCTCGTCTACATCAACATGTGTCCCCTCTTCTTCATGTCTCTTCTACATCAACAGGTGTCCCCTCTTCTTCATGTCTCTTCTACATCAACATGTGTCCCCTCTTCTTCATGTCTCTTCTACATCAACATGTGTCCCCTCTTCTCCATGTCTCTTCTACATCAACATGTGTCCCCTCTTCTCCATGTCTCTTCTACATCAACATGTGTCCCCTCTTCTTCATGTCTCTTCTACATCAACATGTGTCCCCTCTTCTTCATGTCTCTTCTACATCAACACGTGTCCCCTCTTCTTCATGTCTCTTCTACATCAACACGTGTCCCCTCTTCTTCATGTCTCTTCTACATCAACACGTGTCCCCTCTTCTTCATGTCTCTTCTACATCAACACGTGTCCCCTCTTCTTCATGTCTCTTCTACATCAATATGTGTCCCCTCTTCTCCATGTCTCTTCTACATCAACACGTGTCCCTTCTTCTCCATGTCTCTTCTACATCAACATGTGTCCCCTCTTCTTCATGTCTCTTCTACATCAACATGTGTCCCCTCTTCTTCATGTCTCTTCTACATCAACATGTGTCCCCTCTTCTTCATGTCTCTTCTACATCAATATGTGTCCCCTCTTCTCCATGTCTCTTCTACATCAACATGTGTCCCCTCTTCTTCATGTCTCTTCTACATCAACATGTGTCCCCTCTTCTTCATGTCTCTTCTACATCAGCATGTGTCCCCTCTTCTCCATGTCTCTTCTACATCACCATGTGTCCCCTCTTCTCCATGTCTCTTCTACATCAACATGTGTCCCCTCTTCTCCATGTCTCTTCTACATCAACATGTGTCCCCTCTTCTCCATGTCTCTTCTACATCAACATGTGTCCCCTCTTCTCCATGTCTCTTCTACATCAACATGTGTCCCCTCTTCTTCATGTCTCTTCTACATCAACATGTGTCCCCTCTTCTTCATGTCTCTTCTACATCACCATGTGTCCCCTCTTCTTCATGTCTCTTCTACATCAACATGTGTCCCCTCTGTGGAAAGAGACTCTGAAAGTTTCAGGAACAAAGATTTTCTCTCTTTTTGATCCATTTCTATAAAAACCTGTCTGAAAATGAGCTGATCAGATTTTGGCCACTTTGTGATGTCATAACGATGTGTTGTCTTGTGTAACCATTAGCCAATCAGCAACCAAGGTAACCCCCCCCCCCCCCCTTATCACCTGAATCTCCTCTAGAGCACCATTGAGTTATTTGTAACCAAATGTCTCTCAGAGGGGCGTGGGGAGGGGCTCCTTATTTTCATCTAAAGTAACAGACAGAGAATCAGCACTTTTTTAAGCAGGGCTGAAACAGACGGGATTGTGGGTAATGCTGCAATGATCTGTTTGCTGTTTCAGCCAATCAGAGACAGGTTCTGTATATATCTGAGAGCTATAATATATTGATGAAAAACAGTATAATAGGGGACCTTTAAATTGTAATCTCGAAAAAAAAGTCATATTACTCATATTAGAGTCTTAGGCATTAATTATTATTTTTTTAAATCGTAAATTACAGAAATGAATTCATAATTTTGAGATAAAAATGTCACAAAATATCATAATAAATTGAAAATATTTGGAAATACAACAGAAAATAAAGTTGTATGCTTGAAATCTGAGAATCATTTCTTACTAATATGAGGATAAAGTAATAATTGAATGAGTGTAAAATGATATAATATTTCAGGAAGACTTTAATTATGATATTTAGAATAAAGTTGCAAGAACAAGCTAATTTAAAGTCGCACTAAAAATAAAAAAATACATTGTTACAAGCTCTGTCAGCGAGGATTCATTGTAATATTTTCACACCACATTCTCACCAATTAAAGGTGAGATAACTTCACATTTCATTTTGAACAGCTCCCATATGATTATTGCAGTATACAAACAATGTCTGTTAGTTAGCAAAAGCTGCTCCATAATTAAATTTTTTTTTAACATATAATTGTTAATTACTGTGATTGTCATTATGTGATTGTACTGCAGCTCAAAACCAAATGAAGCATCCAGATATTAAATATGTAACCTGAACGCTCGGCCAGTAAATAAAGCATTTATTTATTAAAGCATAAAGCAGCGACTCGTGCTTGGATCCTCACTCGAACCTCACTCGTTGCTGATTTCTAAAAGTGTACACGATGTTTGAATGACTGAAAGATTCTAACATTATTTAGGGGGACCAGCAGGATGATTACCATACATCTGGTGGACTTGTAGTTCAGAGGATTTCGGGTGTCTATCGGAGGAATAACGGCAGCTTTGCAGATACAAGGCTAAACCAAACGAAGCTCCTCCACCACCCATGGTATTATCAAGCTGTGTTGTAAACAGGCACACTTTCTAAAAAGCAGCAACACCCCTCCAACAGGACATTTTATGAGTGTGTGTGTGTGTCTTTTCATGTTTCTCTTTGTCTTTTAATTCACCAACACGCCATCTGGTTGAGATATTTTTATCACAAGGAGGAGAAGGTGTCATTGCCAACTGATTGTACTGTGAATATGTGTATTTTCTGCATAAACACAGACACATTTCTTCCTGTTTTTTAATGAGATGACAATTGGTATCTTGCAATATGAAGCCTAATAAGCAGTGGCGTTTCTATATGTACAAAAGTGGTGGGGCACAAAAAACGTAGATGTCTATAAGCTTCTGCAGTGAGGTTCATGGCTGCTGAGGCACTGGCTCTGACTCTTCAGGTTTACAAATATTATATTTTGACCTAAATCAAAATATAATATTATTTTCAAAAGCTTTTTTTGTCTGACGCTTCAATTAATTTTAAACAGACAGTTCAACTGAAGATACGCAAAAAATGTAATTTTATCATTTACATATTGAATTGTTCTCTCTTAGTAAGATCCCATCTTCAATAAAATTGCAGTCTTACCTTGACTTGAAGATGAAGTCCATTTGCCTATCCTTCTGGACAAAAATCTCTATTACTTTTTTGTAAAAATCCTCCTTATCTTCTTGTAGTTTCAAACGTCTATCATAAATCTAATCTAATCAATAGATTTATGATTCGAAAATGATAAAAGTAGGGTAAACATGTGGATATTATCCGGCTGAACAAAACGTGCATTTATCTAACAGCTACGTTTCCCACAGATCTTATTTGGAGCTATTTTCTAAAATCCTATGGAGAAATCTCGTTGCTTTTTTGTCGAGGGAAGCCATGCGCAGCTTACTTCCTGGTTTTAGGACGCGTCACTGCAGCTCTCTCGTCTCCTCTTCACACACCACACTTTTCGCGGCACACGTACTTACAGCCAATCAGCTCTGAATTATGTGAGATGAGGTATGGTGGGGATGGCAGCACTATGCCCCTATGGTCATTATTTTTTTGCCACACACTTTAAATAGGAAAATACTCTGAGCATGCGCAGTGTAGTTCTTACAGTCACCGTTCACTTAGACAGTGAGAGGGAGGGGCAGGATCGGGTTTTGTCCCACATGGCTCTAAACAGCTCAATAGGCACACACTGTAGACACTAATGAGAATAACACAGACTAAAACAGCAATGAGACAAATCAGATGATTAAACATGATCTTAAAATATATTTTATATATTTTTTATTTATTTTTTGCATTTTGTTGTAATCATTATTTTTAATACTTTCTGCTGACACTAGGTGGGGCTGTGCCTGCCCCTAATGACCAGTCGCCACTGCTAATAAGATGTGTTCAGTTGCAAGTCTAGGGTTGTTTTAAAAAACCACAACTTAAATGCAGAAAAACGGCAGGTACATGAAAAAGGAAAAATATGATACAAGTGCTCAACAATGGATATTTGCATTGTTTTCACTTAAAGGGGACCTATCATGCAAAATGCACTTTTGTACGTCTTTTATACATGAATATGTGTCCCCGGTGTGTCAGGGAACTCACCAAGTGTCAGAAAACACAACCCTCTCTCTTTTCCTCCGTACCCAAATCTCTAAAAACAGGGGAACAACGGAGCTGATTATTATTTGAATTTTTCTGACGTCAGAAAAGGGATGCTACACCTATATGGGCAACTCTCCACCTATCAGGGGAATGAGAGACCCCTCGAAAGCGCTGGAGACGATGTAGTACATATGCCAGGCCTGTAAGTGGCGCTGTAGTCTGCCACAAAAGCAGAATCAGCCCTTGCAAAAACAGGGCTGGAAAGAGCAAATAGAGCGAAATGAGGTATGGCTAAAATGCAGGATCTGTTTGGTATTTTGAAAAAAAAACTTCCCAGATATGTTTTATATAGGTATGGCCCTACAATATATGTTTCAAATAGAGCATGATAGGTCCACTTTAAAATCCTCACATCATGGCAGTTTGAATAGAAAAACACAACTTTTGCGGGTTTTTCAACATTGTAGAGATGAACTAAAACACAGTTTCCCATCATACACTATGTATTTGTTCTACTATCTAATAATCTATTTTCTTCTCTGATTCCCACAGAGATCATCAAAGTCATCTTCCATTGTTTCTGCTACAAAAACTCCATTTGTTTTATCCAGCTTATGTCCTTTTAAATTCATTTATCTTATGTCTATGTCGCTGTTTCTTTCAGGTACTAACAGAGGAAGGTTTTGGTGAAATAACGACAGAAATAGCCCAGGAGAAACCATTCTACTACGCAGAGGATTACCACCAGCAGTACCTGAGCAAAAACCCAGGTGGATACTGTGGGCTGGGCGGGACTGGAGTCTCCTGTCCAATAGGAATCAAGAGCAAGGTCTAGATAGCTAATCACAGCCATGAACCATCTCCTTCAGTACGGCTGCAACCAGGAAATGATCTTCAGTTTTCTTTTTACAGAATCAAATAGGCAATGAGTTTTAAACATATATACATTTGATTTTTACAAGCATTAAGAAACATTAAGTCCAACATGTATAATGTATAAGACCATACGAACCCTATGCTTCATCTTTCTGGGAATAAGCAGTGATTTTCTGAAGCTGTATCTCAGTTTGCTGAAAGAATAACACTCTTTGCAATGCAGATTTCTGCCTGATGTAACCTAGCGACATACACTGCAGTGGAGACGCTGATTAAGGCTGTCAGTCTCCTCAGCTCCTTGCTATGCGTAAACATCCCAGTGCCTCAAGATGATGCATAAAGCGTGCATTGTAGCATAGTTCCTTTGCAAAGGCTTTACACAAAAATACTCCCCAACGCAATGCTGTTTATTGATAGACATGATAGTGTTTGTAGTCTAATGAAATAAAGTTAAAGAAGTGGTGAACATCTTACACAATCTTCCCACTGAATACATCGATCAAACTAATGTGTTTCAGAGTCCAAACAACTCGTTGCTTTCCTGCTCAGATTGCTTTATTAATGATGATTATTGTATGTTGAACTTAAAACTAATGCAGGTTACTTGTTATATGGGGCGGTGGTGGCGAAGTCGATAGGGACTTGGCTTGGCAACCAGTTCAAGTCCCGGCAAGACCAAGTGCTACCGAGGTGTCCCTGAGCAAGGCACCGTTCCCCACACTGCTCCCCGGGCGCCGTTCAAAATGGCAGCCCACTGCTCCTATCACTAGGATGGGTCGAATGCAGAGAAACAATTTCCTCATGGGGATTAATAAAGTATATCAAATCAAAATCATATAAAACAGATTAAAAGCTTATGAAATCCGACATGTTTCTTTTGTTTCCTGAGTGCTGTTCAGATCTATACACTGTGAATGTAGTATTTTGATGGAAGGTGAGGAAATAACGCAATAATTGATCCTCAGGAATATCTTACAGATCACTTAATATGGTATGAAGTGACCTTTGACTGTTATTTCAGAGATATTTTTGCTTCCTTTTTGCACATTTCACAAGTGAACATTTAATTAAAAACATATCCAGATATCAGTGTTTGCTTTTTTTGTGGTGTGTTTGCGTTTTGGGGGCAGGATTTAGTTTGACCTTCTGCTGCTGATTTTTGCCTAAAGTATTATTCCGGTCCTTGGCTCATCTGTCATCGCTGTTGACCTGCATGCATGTGGGTTTTTTCTGCATAACACACACACACACACACACACACACACACACACACACACACACACACACACACACACACACACACACACACACACACACACACACACACACACACACACACACACACACACACACACACACACACACACACACACACACACACACACACACACACACACACGCCAGCCGCAGGAGAGCGTGTTTGGTGCCAGGCCCTCCAAAGCTTGGCATCACCATGAAGAGAAGGAAAAGATGGGTCTTTTTGGAAATGGCAGACCGCCATCTTGGATCTCTGCTGCTTTGGATGGCCTCCATGATGCAGACTACAGGACAGGGACCTCACCAGCTAAATATCACCACTGATTTGGGAGATTCTGAGCAAATATTCAATATATTTAACAATGACCAGTTTGGTTTTGAGTAAATTGATTCAAGAGAAGTGAAATACACCTCATATTTGACCAGATAATGGTCTAGGGGGGGCCAAACGTATATGTGCTTTTTTCTCTTACGCACCACAATGAATGTGCATCAGCCTTTCAAAGTTCAGTAAAATGTGTTTACATATTTGTCAAGGTGAAAAGCCCCAGAATGTAGACCACAAAATACTTAAAGGTTTCATGTCATGGCCTTTTCTACTGATCATAATTCCATTGTTGAGGTCTACTAGAATAGATTTAAATTGTGCAATGTTCCAAACTCACATTGGTTTCTCAAACAGCATCTCTGTGTAGTCTGTGTATTCACTCTCTGTCCTAAACGGCTTGTTGAAGCTCCTGCCCCCTCCCTGTGAGCCCAGTGTGCTCTGATTGGTCGGGACGTTGCGAGGCTCGCTGCTCAGTGAGCTGGCTTACTGGTGTGGTTTCCGGGTTGGCGATACAGCGAGAACAAGCGAAATTCATCCTGAGCACACACAAACACTCACAGCCGAATTAAAAACAATAAGTGTGGCTTGATATTTAGTAAGAAAAATGTTTCTAACGCTGTGAGAATGGGTCTGCGGAGAGCATTTCTCCGCCATCCCAACTCGTCTATTACCAGCGTTCAGGGAGCTCTATGCAAGTCAATGGGGACTCACTGGCCGTTTCTCAATCGCAAGTAAAACTGCTGCAGAGCAACTATTTCAAGTATACTACGTCATCGAGTGGCGCCGAAGGACTGTTTAAATGCATGTTAAATGCCCAGCATTCTGCGCCACTCTATGACGTAGTATAGCCTACTTGAAATAGTTGCTCTGCAGCATGTGTACTCGCGATTGAGAAACGGCCCCTGTTAGTTAAGGGATCATGGTGTGTGAGGTACTCCGCGGATTGGTCCATTTGGGCCAATCCGGTCATTTGTTGTTGATCTGGGTGTTCACACGTCACAGAACCCAGGAAGCAAACAATGGAAAAAGAGAAATGTCCAACGAGGCGTTCTGGGGCAGCACAGACAGGTATTTTCTGTGTTAGAGTTTTACTCGCTACAGGGTGTACTTTGAGGGTTTGTGACTCTGCAGACCGTTTACATGCAGAAAAAGCTACATAACACACAAGGGGACGGGTAATAACCAGACAAGCATGACATGGGACCTTTAAACTAACAAAACAGAAGTGTTTTCCTGATTTTTTTTATAACAATAAATGTACACAAAACATGTACACTTTGCAGTACATCTATGTTATCTCAGCAGGATGACACCAGCTGGACTGGATCCAATTTTAAATAAAAGGGAAATATTGGATTACTATGCTATACTCAGTGTGACCCACCCTGGTAAAAACATCATATGATAATGCTGCCATCATGTGGTATGTTTAAGGTATTAGCACATGCTAAACCAGCACAGGATTTAAGGTTTTCTGAAGTGACAGAAAGGTAAGAAATCATAGAAATATACACTTTGAATTGTAAACCACTAATGCCTTTTCCTTCTGGCATATTTCTTGGTGAAAATAGGAAAGTGAAAAAGTTGCTCGGGACCCCATTGCTCACAAAAATAAACCTAATGGTAAAACAGGAAATACAGAACGATTGTTTTCTAGCTCAGAAAATCTATAAAAACTCACAACTAATAAAGGTAGAGACGAATGATCATAATCTAAGTATCTACTTGTAAATACGTGTATTTCTGGTCCCCTTTATTAGCGCAAAGGAGCATACAAAAACGTGACAATTGAGACAAATAAAGCTGTAACAAAAAAAGCAGACGTTTGAATTTCTGTGAAGTGAGGCGTGTGGCGCAGTGGGTTGTGCGTTGGTGTTCGGATCAGGGGGTCACAGGTTCAAACCCCACTGCAGTCAGCATGTCGTTGTGTCCCTGAGACACTTCACCCCAAATTGCTCCTGTGGGGTTTGCCCACAGTATTGAGTATGTAAGTCGATTTGGATAAATAGCATCTAACAAGTGACAAGAGTTGAATATCCACCTGTTAACCTGTTGGGAGGTTCAAAAATAAAAGTTTGTGCCCTAATTTCACTTTAAGGGATTAACACTAGGTTGTATTCAATATGTTCATGGAGTTTTTCACACTAAAATAGGTTGTAACATCCATTTTAAAAGGTTTTTCGCCTGTCGTCTTGTCTGCAGACTTATTAAAGCATTAATTCAAGGTTTTTACTAACCGGGTTGGGACTCAAAGCCAGAAACCAGTGAAGCTGTCAATGTGTCAGTTTTTGTTTCACTAAATTGCTCTCCATTAACTGTAGTATATAATATTTCAACATGGATTGATGCATAAGGAAGGAAGCATCAGTGTAACTTCTAGATGTAAACCCACATGTCAGTTGTGGGCCAATCACATGCAGGTATTTCTGTGTGACTGCAGCTTTAATTCTCATCAGTTAATTAGTAATTGCTTCCAGCTGTCCTCTCCATGTGATTAGTCTGCACTGGGAAGTATTTGACATTGAGAGTTTGAACCTTCTGCATCTTATTTATATTCAGTATGGTTTAGATTTCCTAAATTATCACTTGTTCTACTGGTAGTATTGGGTACATACAGGGGTCCCTCAGGGCTCTGTTCTTGGTCCCCTCCTTTTCTCCTTGTACTCGGATCAGTCATTAGCCCGCATGGTTTTTCATACCACTGCTACGCTGACGACACCCAATTAATTCTGTCCTTTCCCCGCTCAGAGACCCAGGTCGTTGCACGCATCTTTGATTGTCTAGCGGACATCTCTCAGTGGATGTCTGCTCACCACCTCAAGCTCAACCTTGACAAGACTGAACTGTTTTCCTTCCGGGAAAAGATTGTCCCACTCTTGACCTGACAATCAACATCGGCACCTCTGTTGTTTCCCCGACTCAGACTGCAAGGAATCTGGGTGTGATCCTAGATAACAAACTGTCCTTCACTGAAAACATCGCTGCTACAACCCGCTGCTGCAGATACACGCTTTACAACATCAGGAGGATGCGTCCCCAGCTGACCCAGAAAGCCACGCAGGTTCTGGTCCAGGCTCTCGTCATCTCACGCCTAGACTACTGCAACTCCCTCCTGGCTGGTCTACCTGCATGTGTCATCTGACCTCTGCAGCTCATCCAGAATGCAGCGGCTCCTCTGGTCTTCAACCTTCAGCTAAATGCAATGTAATGCAATGTAGTATTGTGTTTGCTTACTTTGCTTTCCTGTTCTGTTCTGATAAAAGAGCACAATGGTGACGGCAGCTCGGCCAGCCTCTGTGGCACTGCTGTCACTTTTTTGGTTTTGCAGACGCCATTCGAACTTTGAGAGATGGACCAATGATCGATGCTGAAGGAAAGGAATATAAAACTGGTGCATTAGGGTTTGACACAGAAAGTCAAATCAGTGAACCACAATTCAATGAGGGATCCACTATCAGTGTACAATGCACAGAAGTGTCCATAATCATTGCGGTAAAGGCTGACTTCTTTAAAAATGGACGCCTTTTGTCTCCATGGGATTTTGTTTTGGGAGAAGTCAAGCATTCACAGAGCAGTCAGTGTCGACCTGTTGCTGCTGGTGACTCTGAATATTTATTTGAAGCTGGACTACAAGACTGTGGCTCCAAAGTGACTGTAAGTTGTTGATTATTAATAGAAGATGCAGGATATATAACTGTGGTTGCTTAAGTGGTTTTGATTTGTTGTGTTTTCAGAAGTGTCCCTGATTTTAGTTATTTTTTTATTCTCTAGACATCTAAGGACTCTGTGATCAACTCAAACAAGCTGATAATCGTATTAGTCGCCGGGCAACATGGCATTAAAAGAACGACCCATGCTGTTGTTCCTGTTTCCTGTCACTATAAGAGGTGAGATGTTTTTATTGTGTTGTGCAGAGAATCTTTTTTGTGACTTCTTCTTCTCGGGTGACTTTGTTACCTTTCCAGACAAAGTTTGAGGGCAGTCAGCAGCCGCCCCTCTCTCTTCCTGCCTGTGTATTCAACAGGTGCTTTCTCTCTAAAGCTGATGACCGGTATGTGAGACCTATTCAGTGTTTCATTGAAGGTTTTTTTGAAGTGTGCATGTAGTATGTGGTGGATGAAGTAGTCACATACTTTACCTCAAGGACCAGTGTGTAGGATATAGTGGCATCTAGCAGTGATGTTGCAGATTTGAACGGAAAACCCCTCACCTCTCAATTTCCAGGCATGTTGGAGAACTGGAGTTTTTTTTAAATATATAATTTATGTATCTTTTTAAAGGAATATCACCCACTAAAGACAATGTGTACATTAATTCCTTGCGTTGAATTCTCAAATCATACATAAACAGTGTAGTATTTGGCAGGGCAATTTGAAAACATTTTTTTTAGTACACTACTGGATAAATGGGTCTTTGATTTTACCTCTTGAGCAGGAAGGGGAAATCAAAGTAAGAACAGCCGTTGAAACGTTGCAGTTGGTTTGCACACTCTGATGTTTAACTGAATTTCTGAACTGAATCAGACTCATCCACTGGATTAACACCACTAATGTGTACAATTACACATTAGTGGTGTATTGAGAACAAACCCTTCTCAATATAAACATTTCTCCCCACAAAGTACTTTATATATAACACTTTTTTATAGTATCATAGTAAGTCTTCTTATAGCGATCCTGTTGTGATATTATCAAGTGAGAAAAGAAGATAATATCACTTTCATGATGTATCACCGGATATGTCTGGTGTCTGCAAGATGAGTGTGAAAGTGCAGGTCAGGAGGAGTTACCAGCAGCAAAGGGGTGGATATATATTATAAGTTAGTGTCCTGTAAACATGTACGCCGGCACAGTCCGATTCAGAAGCTCTCATAAATAATAATAAATATATTTTTTGAAAGCTTGGGTTGTGTTTTGAGCGCACCAAAAAAAGTGCTATTCACATACAAGACAATACAATGTGTCCAAATATAGACGACATAATAGGAAAGAGTGAAAGAGGTTCGGTCAATAACCCTTGATAAGAATGGGTTCGCCTGATATGTCGGTGGTTAGAGCTGGCAGCCCATATTCAGCCACCGCTGCCTAGTAAACCAGTTTGAATCCTGAACCAGCCGAACACTTCTGGCATGTCCTCCCCTCTGTCTCCCCTTTCAACTCTAACACCTCCAATAAAGGCCCTCTGGACCGAAACAAACTAAACACTATGAACAGAAAAAACGAAATGGATTAATCTAAAATAACAGAAAATATGTACAGTAGGCAACAGTACAGGGGGAACATATTAAATGGATCATTAAGAATATAGTTTTGTAAATCATTTGATTTTAAGTATTTGGAGGCATTTTCAATACTTTCTTTGTTTGAACTGCATGGATTGACTTGTATATGTCTTGTGTTTCAAACGTATAGATCAAATTGTATTTATGTAGCTCAAAATCACAAGTTTTATTTGATTTAGTCTGTACAGATCAACAAAACATGAATGATAGTTTAAAAACACAATAAAATGACACCATAGACCACAATAGTAATGTGATAGTGTATACAAATGAAGGATCCAGGGGGATGTCAAAATGCTTCCTGCATGGTTTTCATGAACTGCAACACTAACATTTTATTTAAAATCCAAAGTAACAAGCAATGAAGCAAATATATGCACATTTTAAACATGTGAAAACGCCCTTCACCTCTCTCTCAATCGGCATCATGTTTTGAGTTCAGTGTGCAGCCAATTCAGCTGATGGGTGTCTGATTGGACGCAGGTGTGCTGCTCTGATGAGGATAATGATCGGCTAGAGTTTAAAAAGCTCCACCTCTCACACTGAACCATAGGCCTACTGTGAGTCAGTCAGGAAGACAGAGAGCAGCTGACCAGGTTCCTGTTATCAGTTTCACTTATGGAGGCCTTTCATGTTCAGGTTATCCTCCTTGTAGGACTCTGTGTTAGCTCCTCTTTTGCTTTCCCGTCCACACAAGATGCTTCGTTTCAGAGCCTTGCGAACACAGGCAGGTCAGAACTCGGGCAGCAGCAGCAGCAGAAGTCTCCGGCTGCGGCGCCGCAGCAGGTGAATACCGTCAGAGTGACCTGCCATCCAGACTCTTTGGAGATTGTTATCAAAGCCGATATGTTTGCGGTTGGAGCTCCTGTTGATGGTGACGAGCTACGCCTGGGAGTAGAGACCAACAACCAGTACTGCAGAGCTACAGCGTCTTCCGCAGATGAGTACAGTATCAGTGTTGGACTTGTGGAGTGCGGCACCAGACACTGGGTAACTTTAAATATATTTCATTTCAAATCTGATTCATTAAAGCTTCTAGTTTTAAACACGTCTACTCTCCACAGGTAACTGAGGACTCTCTGATCTACACAAACCTCCTCATATACTCTCCTGAGGCTTCTCCATATGGTGTTGTTCGAATGGACGGGGCTGTAATTCCAATTGAGTGTCATTACGAAAGGTCTTTGTTTTTAAAGCTCACATTGTAAAAATCTTTGAATGATGTGTTTGTTTTTTTTAAATGCATGTTTGCTGTTTCTTAGGAAGTACAGTTTGTCCAGTTCTTCACTCATGCCTACCTGGATCCCCTTCATGTCGACCCAGGCTGCAGTGGAAATGTTGCAGTTTAACTTGAGAATCATGACAAGTGGGTTTTGATCATTTCTCATGTTATGCGTTGTCATGTCTATATTTAAACTTAGTACTTTTTTCTGTCCGTGTGCAGGTGACTGGCAGCACAAAAGAGGCTCTAACGTGTTTCATATCGGTGAGCCCATCAGCATAGAGGCCTCGGTCAGAATTGGGCATCACATCGGGCTCCGAGTGTTTGTGAGCAGCTGCGTGGCTACACTGAGCCCTGACATGCACTCCAGCCCCAGGCATGCCTTCATTGAAAATGGGTAAGGCTGCAAATTGCTAAATGGCAAAAAGTAAAGTATTTTTCTGACCCTAGAGGGAGCTGTTTTAATGTGTAAGGCTCTTCAAGTGGTTTAATTCAGACGTGAGCAATGCTGACTCGAGTGACAGGTTAATAAAAGATCAGTCCTTTAGTGTCGTCTTCAAGTTAGCCATTAGCTAAGGCTAGCTGCGGTTTGCTTTTAATCTTTGGTATTCTAGATCCTTTCTGTGCCACTATTTATGCACAGGTCAGATTTGTGCAGTTCTGACTCTAAATAACTACTTCCAGACTTGCCTATATGACTAGAAATGTTAGTGGTGGAGTTGCATTGTGGGTAATGTAGACTCTGCTTATAGTAGTCAATGAGTGCTAATTTAGTGTTGCTCTTTTTGTTTGTCCTCATCACAGGTGCTTTGTTGACTCTCAGCTTCCAGGCTCAAGGTCTCAATTCTTAGCCAGGACACAGGATGATAAGCTCCACATGTCCATTGATGCCTTCAGATTTTATAATGAGGACAGAGGGGAGGTGAGGCTCTATTAAATTGCCTTTAACATGATTGTGTGTGCATGTTTCCCAACACCTGCTTTTCTCATAGCTCTACATCACATGTCACCTGAATGCTGTGCCAATAAATAAAGCAGATGCACCAAACAAGGCCTGCACTTTAGTGAATGGAAGGCAAGTGAGATCCAGTCTAATATGTCAAATTACACACAAAAAACAAAGTATTGGTGCTGAATGTTTTTTAATTTATCAGATGGAGGTCCGCTGATGGTAATGACTACTTATGTGGGCAATGCCAAAGACCACTTGAAGTTGAGCAAACTCCCAGTAAGCCCAGCAGCCCGAGCAAGTTTAGGCCTCGAGGGTTTGTGAAGCCAGAAGAGCGTGAACCCCTCTGGAGGAGCGGACTGAAGACCAGTACAGGCATGTAGAAACTTGTATGATTTAATATTGGCTGCAGATGTCGTCATAATGATCAATGTTGACGCATGTTTTGGCATAGGTTTTAGACACGATGATGGCTGGGTAACTGAATTAACATGCATTGTGCTGGTTTGTGTTAGTGTGGGAACATCAGGCCAGAGTGGGTCCCGTGATGGTCTTGCCAGCAAAGCAGAAAAGCCGGCCCATTCCTACAGAGGAGCTTTCTTCCATTCTTGATCAAACCGGCAGATCTACAATGTATGGCAGACAGTGGAGGAGTGGAATAAACAGAGTTGGTAAGTCAATACCAGTATTAAATTATTCTTTGTTCATTTGAAGCCTTTAACAATCTCTGAATTGAGATTAAAATGGCCCATCATTAAATCTTAATGTTGAATTGTTTTTCTGTCAAAGATCAGAGGAAAGGACTGCTTCCTGACTCATCATCGACCCAAAACCTGGTGGACGTTCTGACTTTAGCTTCTGCGCAGAATAAAAACAAAGACAAAAATGGAACCGACAAAAGGTTAAAAGTGAAAAGTCTTAACTCTTTTTTTTAAATGGCACTCTGGAATGCACATTTTACATTAACACATTTCTTCTGCGATTACAGATGATGATGCTGAGGAAGTTCCTGAACTTCTAGTTAAAAACCTTCTCCTGAGGCCCACCGGCAGTCGAAGGCAGCGGTGCTGAACAGTACCCACACAGCGGCGCTCGATGAAGTCCTCCAAACTGCTGTGCCCCCACTGTCAACCACCACTGCAACAGAAGCTGACCTTTCTGAAACAATGGACCCAAAGAGATAATAAATTATTCAAATTGTTATTTGTTTGCTTTTTTAATGTTATACAAAAGGAAAACTGATGACCTGCTCATGGCTAAACACAATTAAATGCAAACAAAATGGTTTCCTAATTAGCCAAAGTATTCCATGTAACGGTGTTACGGCCCGCCCCCTACCCCGTGGTAGTGGCTTGTGGGGAGACCCGCAACATAAAAGAAAACGCACAACGTCCAGTACTTAACAGCGGTCATTTATTTAAATGTACAGCCGTTTCTCACACAGGCCAACCGGCAAACGAACAAGGTCTGGAGGACTGGCCAAAAGAAACAAAGGCCGGAGCCCGAGCCAGCCACCCCACGGACCGTAGGACCCAGAGCTTCCCTCCCCTAACAGAAATCTAACAAAACGCTTCGGGAAACTAAATAAAGCCACGAAAACTAGACTACCAGGGGGGTATACTACGAAGCAGGATTTTCGCTTGGCCGGCTAAATTCAGGGAAACCTCCGGCTTTCCGGTTCTCTTTTTAGCAGGCTAGATCTCCATGGTAACTTATGCTTAGCGGCTAACCTGGTCGGGACCAGGTTAGGTTGCAGGCTAAGAGCTCAACTCGGTGAAAGCACCGCCTGCTGACCAATCAGAGCTCAGTGTGCCGAGTTTAAAGCGATCAAGTCATATTACAGGAGAGAGGAAATACAGAAACTGCCATTGCAGGAAAGATGGCCGGCAAAAATCACCGACTGTGTGCACGTGAACATTCATAGAATATCACCTCCATCTTCAGAGCAATCTGACTATAACATTATCGTTAAAGCTTACTTAAATATCTGCCACAACATAAGTACACTGAGTGCAGACGTCGATGTGTCCCATTATCATTCATATCATATATCTCCTTATCTGAGTCAGCTGCTTGAGCCGTATCTGGCCGTGCAACACTCACCGTGTCACATACTGTATGCAGAAGTATTATTTTAAGCAACACATTAAGTTGACGAAACACAAATGTAATTAAAGTCAGATCGTGTTTTAGACGCGGCAGTGATATCATAAACCTGTTAATGTACGCATTCAAACACTTTTTCTGTTACCAGCTGTATTCACCTTGCAGGTGCAGCTGTGTGGCTTTTATCCTGGATAAAGTGTTTAAGTCATGGATGTTTAAAGTTTAACTTCTTCATATTTGACTAGTATTAAAGTTCACTTTTCATTCAGGAAGTATGACGCTGCGCTGTCAGTGCGCTTCTCCATGTCTGTGATTGGTCGAATGCTCCAAATACCACCCCTTTCATGTGAACGCGCACCTAACTAGATAGGACACGGCTGGCTTGAGCGATCCACTTGATAACCAGCGTCGTAGTACAGTTTAGCGACAGCGTGTATGTTTTGGATTAAGGTCAACCGGCTAACTCAAATATATCCAGGTTAGGTTGAACCAGCTTCGTAGTACAGGCCCCAGGTCCTCCAGGGTACACGTCATAACCCTATGGTCATGACACAACAGCAAAGGGGTCTACAGATCAAGAACAGCAGAGATTGTCCACAGACAGGGTCTTCCGGCATAAAGATAGGCGACCGATCCTTCTCCTCCAGTCTCTCCTTATAACCCGGCTGAGAGGAATTTAGAAACACCTGGGCACATGCGGAGCCAGGGGCAACCCCAGTGAGATGATAGTGAACTGTTCATGAACTTGTCATGAAAAGTTCATGAAATATTAGTGAACCATATTCATGAACAGCTCATAAACAGCTCATAACAAAGTTGATGAACTGTTCATGAAAATGACATGAACATTAAATGGCACTAGGGCAGTTCATGAACTACTCATGAAACTCCTGTGCTGGAATGGTTCATGAACAATTCATGGAATATGGTTTTAGGCAGGTTCATGAACAATTCATGAAATGGAGTTTTCAGTGAGTAGGGATATTCAGTTTTCAACCAAGAACATTTCAAGAATTGTTCATGAACATATCAAGAACTGTTCATAACAACTTCATGAACCATTCATGAACAGTTCATACCCAGTCACTGAATATAATTCAATGGCTGGCTATGAACTGTTCATGAACTGTTCATGAACCGTACATGAACTGTTCATGAACCATTGACTGTGAGTCAATTGGCAACCATAGAAAACAACAATTATGTCAATCACAATGGAACTTTACTCAAATTAACAAACAAACAAACATACATGTATACAGGTGGAGCACTACAATTAATCCTATCACTATTTGAAGCAGTTCTTGACACTCAGCTGCACAAAAAATGTTGTTACGGGTCCCAAAAGCTTGGGTACCACAGCAACAATAAATGATTTCTGTAGAAAAACAGAAAAGTGCAGCAGCAATAATTATACACAGGATCCGGTTGATCGTCTGGAATGCTTCTTATTCAAAATTCAAAGTACACAGTTACATTCAAATAGCTGAACTTTACAAACATCACATTTCTCCATTTAAGTTATCTGTCTGTCACAGTCAATTACTGTATCTCAAGGAGAAATTCAACATAATCAATATAAATTATTACATTACATTGCATTTAGCTGACGCTTTTATCCAAAGCGACTTACAATAAGTGCGTCGACCAACAAAATACAAACTTGAAGAAAAACAGAATCATATAAGTACATCAGGTTTCATAGAGAAAAAACATTTCAAGTGCTACTCAACTGGTTTTAGGTAAGCCAGCCCTTTATTAGTATATAAGTGCTTTGTTAGTAGTTCTATTGCTCGAAGTGGAGTCGAGAGAGATGAGTTTTCAGTCTGCGCCGGAAGGTGTGTGAGCTTTCTGCTGTCAATGGGGAGCTCATTCCACCATTTTGGAGCCAGGATAGCAAACCCACATGTTTTTGCTGATGGGAACTTGGGTCCCCCTCGCAGCGAGGGTGCAGCGAGCCGTTTGGCTGATGCAGAGCGGAGTGCACGTGCTGGGGTGTACGGTTTAACCATGTCCTGGATCTAGGAAGGGCCAGATCCATTCGCAGCATGGTACGCAAGTGTCACTACCCGATCCGTCACCCTACCCGATCGGTACTGCGCATGTGCGAGATGGTCCGGAAGTCCGGACGGCAACCCAAGATGGACACTTGACACAGTGGCTTTTAGCAAAGCTCAAAAAGAAAAACCGAGAGAGAGATGAGTTATTGTTATTACAACGTGACTTCACTATTATTTAACAACTCTTTTTATTGGGTTCTTTTATTTGGGGTTAAGTACATTGATCAGAATAAGTGAGAATATATTTAACTTCTGTTAGACAGCTATCATACTGAATAAATATTTACTGTGAATGTATGCAAAAATGTATGGCATATGGCTGTCTGACAGAAGTTAAATTCATTCCTCACTTATTCTGACAATGTACTTAACCCCAAATAAAAGAACCCAATAAAAAGAGTTGTTAAATAATAGTGAATTAGATCAAATGTAAAAGTCAGCCGAATTAGTGTTGATACTGCAAGGAGACGTATTGTGCGAAGAGAAATTGAAGATGTTGTTTAATTGTTGATATATTTATGATCCACATCAAGTATTCAGTTTCGGCGGCATTTCTTCCAGTTTTTCCAAAGGTCTTCTCATCAGGGCTCTCTAAATAAAGAACTACGGCAGATCTGTAATATGTAATGCAGCCGAACCGGGTATTACAATGCCGTTATGTGATGACTTTCAAAGAGAAAAGCAAGAGCACTCGGAATTAAGTATTATTTTATTCTTTTAAAATGTTTTCCGGATTTCATATAATATAAACACCAAATCCCAGCATGCATTGCGTCTAACACATCCAATCAGTGAGCTTAAAAACCATAGTTGAGGATCTTGGGTAATCGCTCGAAATGCCTACGTCTGTTTCCGGTTATATTTATTTTGAAATTCAGTTCCTGACGGACGCCAAAAAAGCCCGAGATTAAGTTATTTTGAAAGAATAACAAATTAGAAGGAAAACAGATTTAAAAAATACAGATTTCAGTATCCTGAGGCTCTGAGCTCCATTTATTTTCCTCACAGACGGCAACAAAAGTCCGAAATTATACGATTTAAAATAAAAGCAATAACTGTGGCTTGATATTGAGTAAGAACATGTTTTTATGAACCACACAGCTTCCGGTCTTCCACGACCCGACCGGAGAAAAAGACGTGCTGCAGCCTGCAGGCACGAAACACATTACCAGTAGAAATACATTGCTTTTAAAATCGTGCTGTGCAACACGAAAAAAAAGGGGCAAATCATGTTGGTGAACACGAAATGGCCGTGAGACTGGGTTGGAGGGGAGCATGTAACACACCGTAAACATTTAGGGGGGGGGCCCAACATTGCAATTTGAAATCCATGTCTTTTCTTGTGCTTGTCTGCTGCTAAAAATGGTACTACAACATGGCATTCATTTTCTGGGGTGTCATTTGCTTTAGTTTGTAACAGCTGTATAAAGGTGATGTGTTGGAGGTCAGCCAGTTTATATTTGAACTTCAGTTGCTGCAACAAAGCCTTTGTACATGAGTAGCCTCTTTTAAAATGGGAGTTACCATGGGGTCCTGGCAATATAATGACCTGAACATTAAGATATAAACACCATGGTCTCATAACTTTGTGTCCAGGCCCATTGGGTTTTCTGACAGGAGACTGAATTATAATAGAGTACCCAGACCTCTACTAGGGTATCAATATGTTTTAGAGGTACAATTTGATGGTTTACAATATAGTCCTGAGTTGTTACTTTAGCTTAGCAAATCTATTCAATCCTGTTTTTGGGGACGGATTAAAAAAGTGACAATATACATTTTTAGATAAGTATAGTTACAGATGCCATTATTTCAAGGCATCTGAAAAAAAAACTGAAGCAAGACTTTAAAATATTGGCTCAATGCAAGCCATGACATCACACATTTATTTTTAGACTAAAAGGCTGTGTGGAAGATGACACTTCCTGGGATGTTTTTTGGTCCCTGCTACAAAGTGCCTGTTGGCAGGGTTG